>MU183977.1:106017-132877 GCA_016904865.1 Pissodes strobi
CAAACAAGGAAGAAACCAGAAAGCAACGAAAAACAGAACTTGCCAAAAGTCATACTTCCATATATAAAGAGAGTCACTGACAAAGTCTTCAGAATCCTAAGGAAGCATAAAATTAAGCCAATTTATAAGCCACAGCAAACCTTAGCACAAGTACTAGGAAATCCAAAGGACAAAGTACAGCTTGAGAACCAAGGAGTGTACAGCATACCTTGCGGGGACTGTCAAAAATCGTACATAGGGCAGACAAATAGACGAATTTCAACCAGAATCCAGGAGCATAAGATCAGCATCAGAACGAAGCAGACTACATCAGCGCTTTTCCAACACCACTTAACAACAGGACACTCCATCGACTTATGTACTAAATTGGTCCGTCAAATTGGAATCTTTGATATCGATTGGCGTCAATGTCAAAATATCATAACGAAAATAACAGATTTAATTCATTTATTGATTTGTTGGTAGTTGGTTTGTGTTTTATGCTAATAATTGCTAATAAAAATCGTTTAGAGATGCCCCACCGGTTCAGTGAGAAGGAACAAGCTTTAATTTTAAAATTAGTGCATTTTTCACACGTGAAAAAAATGCTGGTAGGCCACTTTTACCCTGGAAAGCTATTTTTATTTATTTATTTGATAATACTAAAAAATCATATCTCTAGAAAAATGTATTTTTGATGTGTAAACATCTTACGCGGCGATATGAGGACAAATCTCGGCAAATGAGACGGAAGTGCGCAAATCAATTCTAGCCGCTAGGGCAGTATTATATACAATTTTGCCATTTAAAATCGTTTTAAATGGATTTTAGACGATAAAAAAAGCATGTTTTAAATTAAACGAACCGTCAAAAGTATTATTTTTTAATTATTATATTAATTATTGTATTTGGATCCATAGCACAGTTTATTTTTAATGGACGGTTGAATTTAAAATGAATTTTCGCTTCAAAATCCACGACAAATTCGTCCGAAGCCATGGCTATCGGCCTAAAAAAGTCCGACTTTTAGGATTTTTATACAATTTTACCATTTAAAATCGTTTTTAAGCGGATTTTAGACGATAAAAAGCATACCTATTATTATTTTAAATTAAACGAACTGTCAAAAGTATTATTCAGATGCCCAGACGTTTAAAACAATATTGTCATAGCCCGCTTCTAAAATTTGAAAAAGTTGGTTTTTGACTTTCCCAAATCAAAGGATATCGATGCACGATTACTAGGTAAATAAGCTGTTGTATGTGTGTTGATGTTATTCCTGGTGGCATTATATTTTCCCAAGAAATAAAGTGTAGCAGTTTGCAAAACGGAAAATAAGTATGTAAAATTGATAAAAACGTAACGTGCTCTGGAATAGAAAACAGGTACAGAGACATCTTTTGGCTAGTGTAAAAAGTAACGTACGAGTCTATCTAAGACGTACGGATCTTTTCTTTTGACGTCAGAAATTCTGACGTAACAGCGCAATAGCCTTGAATGGACTTTACCTCTCCAAGTTCTGGTTCAGTAAGTAATCGTCATCTGGCGCAGTGTATTCTTGTGTTGTTCGTATAGATAACAGAAGCCTGCTCGCGTATCCAAGGTAGGGGCGGGAAAGATTATATATAGGGTGGTATAGGTTTCCGGTTCAGTTACTGGAATATTTAGTATAAACACGATTTTGTCATTAGAGTGATAAGCTTCTAGTTCAATAATATCGAGGTACTGAGCGACACTTGGAGTATATATAGATACAGCAAGATTATTTTTGAGAAAAACTCTTTTGGAGTAATGATCAAGCCTTGCAAGATTTTTAAACCTTCAAATGTAATCGCGTTTAAAATGTCATTAATGAAATTTTCTAGAAATACCTAACTTTCCATTAAATCTTTGATTAGGCCTCGTAACCTGTCATGGTATGTTGGGGTTTGGAAGTGCAAAATGCACTAAAACAGAGTTTTATCCACAATACCGAAACAGAATGTTTGCACTCGACGCTCGTTTCGCAAACCATGTTAGCATCATCAGGAGATGATTAAAACTAAACTTAAAATCTACCTAACTCTCTTTTATACTAACCATTTGCTAAATTAAGTGAAACCAAAAGGAGACAATCCTGGAATCTCACTAGTCACGCTCGATCAACCAATACAATGGACTATAGGGAATAGGCCCTATTTGAACTATTCATAGATTTAATAATTTCCATACTTTCATATGCGTCTAATAATCTCCTATCAGTTATATTATGAATTAATTTTAAATTATATGATTATTATCAAAAGCATGCTTGGCAACACTCGATTTTTCTGTTCAACCATACCTTAAATGAGCTATGTGTTCTTTGAATCTCGTTTGTATAGATCTTCTAGTTTGCCCAACTTATTTTTGGTTACAATGCATGCATCCAATTTCATATATTCCGCTTCTTTTTAATATTTCAATTTTGTCATAATAATTATTTAATGTTAAACTGAGTTTGGGTTAGTTAGAGTTAGGTAGTTAATATTGAAATCATTAATTTCGCTATATTCTTAATTGTCTCCTTTTCATTGTTAAACCTTACTCTGTGGAGAGGAAAGTTAACCATACGGTGTACTAAAGAATGAAATGGGCCACTTTTTGTTGGTCGCAGTGAAAGGAGTCATTAGGAATATATCGGTTAGTGGCAGTACTTTTCTATAAAAATCAAATTCTAGTGTGTTATTATCGTTCCAAATCACTAACGTATCCAAAAACGGTAGTTGACCATTGTTCTCAACTTCATAAGTAAATTTAATCGTGGGGAAACGGTTGTTTAGTTTTGTTACAAGATCTCCGATATTAGCGGTTTTTGTGTCGAAAACGGCGAAAATGTCATCCAGCTACCTGTACCATACCCTTGGAAAATATTCGAACTCCTGACTGATGTCATTTTCAAGTTTACTCATGAAAAGATTAGCTAAGAACGGCGATAAACAGGTGCCCACTGCCGTGCCTTCAAGTTGCTGATAATAGTTATTTTTATATTGAAAATAATTTTGATCCATGCAAAATTTTATTAAAGATAAATATTCTTGTTTGATTTCGTTATCAAAACTATTAATCTCAAGTAATTCACCAAGCTATTGCAAAGGTTGTGGGATTAGTACACTAGGGAACAATGAGCTAACATCAACGAGATTAAAATTTCACCTTCATTAAGGTTTGTACCTTCAATTTTGTTCATAAAGTCGGAATTTAGTACTCCTGAATTATGTTGTTTTATAGGTAAATTTTCAAACTGGTTTGCTAGCCACTTGGTTATATTATAAGTTGGCGATCCTAGTGCCGAGACTATGGGACGCATCGCCTTCCCAGGTTTATGAATCTAGGGATATCAGCGTTTCGGCATAGTAGGATTACTCACAGATAATTTGTATTTAATTTGATCAGAAATAAGGTTGCTACATTTCTTCAAAGTGTTTTTAACTTGTGTTCACCATTCCTTGAGAATTTGTTACAGGGCCCGGATTCGAGTAAATTATCAACTCGTTGAAACTATTCGCTCTTATCTAATATAACAACCTTATTATCTTTGTCAGCTTTTAGATAGAAATAGTTATTTGTTTTACTAGGCAGCAAAGTAGTAGATTGACTGCCGCGGCTCATATTCATAGCCGAGCGTAGCGAGGCTAGGAATTCAGCTAAGGCAGTCAATCTACTTTGCTGCCGAGTTGAACATATAATTTTTTCTCCGATTGATTATAATGATATATGTATATTGTATATTTGCAAATTATTACAATTCTCACATCTTTTTATTTTTCCTGTAGTGATAAATTAAAATTTGATAGAAATCGCAATTGTTGGAACGGTTGGTTGCTATGGAAATGCCTCTTACCACAATCGTCCAGGAATGTTTTGCTTTTTCTACTAGTTACACAATATACTATTTTCTTCAAACGTCAGTAAATCCGTCATTACTCGACTGTGTAGGCGGCAGCGAAGTTTCGTTTTTCCTCCGCCGGAGCTTTACTTTTCACTTTTCCGCCGGCGGAGGTAAAAGTGTTATCATAGCAACATAGCTACATTACAAACAAACATCAAAATAAGCGTCAACAACTCAAGAGTTATTAAACTAAAATTTGTATTTATCACTCAATGTGTGACTGCATTTCTAAAAATCACTAATTTAGGAACAAATTGGTTATTATTTAATCGAACTTACCCAATAACTGCTTATCAGTACGGAATTAAAACGCAATCGAAGACGCAATTTTGAAACAATAATTATTATTGTTGACAGTGTCCACTGACAGCTTTATGTTACATTACTATAGCAACAACCTGAGCCTATTTACCGACACCGCACGGGTCTAAGCCGCCTTGCGAACACACTTATCTTTAATAATAATTATTATTACTATTAAAAAGATACTTTTTGCATTAATTTGTCGACATTTGAAGAAAAAACAGCATATTTTATTTGGAGGAAAAGTTACTTTTCATGGCTTGCTCTCAATTACCAGCCTCACTCCGTTCGGCTGTTAAACACGAGCGCGCCATGAAAAGTATCACTTTTCCTCGATATAAAATAATATACTATTCTCGCATGGGGGAAAACTATACTGAGTTCATTCCGGTATGAAAAATTACTCATTGCCTTGCTGTTTACTACATTATGGTCACTACCTGTACAAAAGAAAATGTGGCCAATTTCTTCCAAATTTTCTATTATGGTCTTGATAAAAGTATATAAGATTTTTGAATCAAGTTTGAAATCACAGCTTTGGATAATAATAATTTTGATATAAATTTAGAAGAGTATGAAAATATTGCTTTGTGAAATAGTTTAAATTTGGGATATTTTAAAGATTTTTTTTGTCATACGCTCCCAAAAATAGCTATTTTACGTACTCATTTGAGTCTGTAAAATGCTTCTTTTTAGGCCTAGTCCCTAAAAGTCGTCATGGCAACTTTTACGGACTATTCCAAAATTCCTGAATATATCTAAATGTCAAATTTCGAATGACATGACAAAATTGTCAAATAGTTGCTACGATATCAAATTCTAAGCTACCTTTGTCGTACATTATGATTTCAAAAATTATGGTAAATTTGCAAATTTAGGCGTTCTGAAGAATTGCAAAAAGCGTATAAATAAAAATTCAATTTTGGGAGCGTATGACAAAAAATAGTGTTTGTCACACGTACCTAAATGAAGTTTTTCAGGACTCATCTGCTATTCCGGAAACAGCAATGATTCGTCCTGAAAAACTCCATTTTAGGTACTTGTAACAAAAATAACTATTTTGGAGTTTATCAATCTCATACATTTGGTAATGTAGAGCTACCACTAAAAAGATCGTTTGATTCACCTTTAGAAGAACCTTCTTGGTCTCGAATGGATGAACAATTAAATAACATTGAAAATACTAATTTAAAATATCAAACAATAGCTTTAGTGATGATGATGATAAAATACTTTGAAGTCAAGAAAGGCCAGCCGTAAAAACTTCTATTTTCAAATTTCTCTTATCAAATACCAAATCAAACTATTTCTCTTCAGATTCTACCGTTAGTAATTTAACAGTTATCTGCGGTCAAGATAGTCCTAATCGCTCTAATGGTAGCGATTATGTAATCTATGTCCAGCAGAAAAGCCCACTTCAAGCGTCTACTTCGTCACTAACAAATATTGTAGTAAATAATTTTCGAAACTATATTAATAATTCTGAAAATACTGATGAATTTATTACAGTTCAAAATTTTATTTTACGAAATGATCAGTTTAGCGACATTTCATGGAATAGTATAAATTCTCCATCTCCTTCTATTCAAAATTGTAATAATTGTAAACAAACCCAAACACAACAAATTACAATACAAAAGAGGCGCAGACGCAACAAAATACGCAGACTATAGTTTTACAATACATACATTTTTTAGATACAAAATAAACCATGTGGACTCGAAACACAGATGCAACAAACCAAAGAAACACATACAAATAATATATTTTGCTAAAAGAGACAAAACATTTTAAAACGTATAAAATAAGTCGTTCTTAGAAAAGAAATTTAATTGAAAAAACAAAAAAATTATTTCAAAATTAAAAACTTTGGGCTTTTCTTTAGATTCTGTCAAATATTTTAATAAACAAGATGAGGAGAAGTGAAATCGTATAAAAACAGTTTTGATGAGTTGGTAAATGCCATCCCTTAACCATCCATCCATTCCCTAAATTATTTTAATTTAAAGCAATGAATTTTGATAATTTTCATTATTTTACCTATCGAATGTAAAAGCAGCATTGGATTACAGACAATTTTGGTGAGTTAGTAAATTCCATCGATAACAACCCATACCTTCCCCAAATCCCTCTATTTAAAACAATGAATTTTAATACTTTTCATCATTTGCCAGCCGAATGTAAAAGCAGTTTCACAAGAAGAGACCTTTTTGTTTTTTAAGATTTTCAAAATGAAATTCCAATGTGTTAAATGAAAACGAAATTTTAGTAGAAAAGATAATCTCATCACATTCGACTAGTATTCAATTCAAAACTGTGCTTTATTGTCCAAGAAGTAGATCTTATTGACAAAGCTAAAAAATACACAATAAGTTTTAAATATAGAGTCAATGGACAGCACAAAGTCACTCATTACTAAAATTAACATATAGAAGTAAAAAAGAAAAACACTAAAAACAAAATATTCTAAAATTTGTTAAAATCCAACAGTCAAACAATAAAAGAGTAAAAGCATAGGTAACCAAGAACTTACTCTTAACAATACTCAAGGCAACAACGCTGCCTTGAGTATTGAATATTTATTAGTAACAATACAAGTAATTTGCTTTTACACGTCAATAACACAAATATTAAAAATCCAAAACAGGATAGCTAAATAAGAAATATATACTATCAAGATTACAGTCCAATTTTTGTAAAATAGCACCTAACTTACTAAATACCAGAAACATGGCAATCTGACATAATTTAATCTAAAATAATATAGTAAAAGTGACCCTCAATATTTCAGAAGAAGTTTTTGGCTGACCAAACAAGCTTAAAAGTCGTAAGATCAAGAAACACTAAATACATACCGATCATTAGTATCAAAATACACCATCAACCTATAGGTAGAATTAGAAATAGTTTTATTCATGTTATATACAAAAAAGCTTCGTCATAGTATTCCTGCAATGTAGGTATAGAATGCTCTAGGCAATAACAGGACTTTAATTTTCTTTCTAAACAATTTAACATCTTGAGTGCTTCTGATTTCAACCGGAATATGATTATATACCTTTCTGCTCTCATAAATTACTGACTGCTTCGCCAGAGTTGATCTCGGAATAGGCAAAGGCAAGTCACTGGATCCCCTTGTATTATAAGCGGAGCGAACAATTTGAGGACCAAGCATAACAGTTTTATGTATCAGAGATACAAACAGTGACGTCAAAGTTAACATTTTATTTTTTACAAAGAGAGGTCGGCAATGCTCTCTAGTACCAACTCCAGATATGTAGCGGACAGCACGCTTTTCAACACAAACACTGACTGAAATAGCTGCCGACTACAAAAACCCCAAAATGCGATACCATAGGATAAGTGTGACTCAATCAGAGCAAAGTAGATCATACGAGCCTCCGCCACACCCAACTCTCTAGAAATAGTTTTAACTGCATAACAACCACTCGATACTTTTTTAGTCAGCAACTCGACATGTGTAGAATATTTCAAATTATCGTCAATATGCAATCCTAAAAACTTGACATTGCTTTTGGATTCTATGGTGCTCTTAAGTATATTTACATTGTCAACACTACAATTAAAAGGAACAATCTTGGTTTTTGACATATTAAAACACAACATATTAGATTCACACCATTCTTTTACCACCATTAAATCTGACCCAATTGACTGTGCCAATCGGACATCATCTGTATTTTGCCACGTCAGAGTAGTGTCATCAGCGAATAGGGTAAATCGTCCTCCCATTTTTACTTTAGCGAGGTCGTTAATGTACAACCGAAACAGAATTGGCCCAAGCACTGACCCTTGCGGCACTCCACAATATACTAGTCTACAGGTAGACGATCCCCCCGACCAAGCAACACTCTGAGACCTGTCATTCAAGTAAGAGGAAAACCATTGATATGTTTTACCCACAAAGCCGTACTTAATTAATTTGCGCAGCAGTATTCCGGGATCCACACAATCAAAGGCCTTTGAAAAGTCACAGAATACTGCCGCTACAGAGTTATCGGAATTTAAGGCACCGTATATGTTCTCCAAGAGAGCATACATAGCGTTGCCAGTACTTTTGCATGTTTGAAATCCAAACTGAGAGGGAACCAATAGGCTATGCTTATTCAAATGTTCTGTTACACGTCGCTTGACAATTTTTTCAACTATCTTGGAAAGTGTAGGTAATAAAGGAACTGGACGATAATTTGAAGGGTCATTTTTTTGTCCACCCTTATATATGGGGACTATATGTGCCAATTTAAAGCAGGCAGGAAAGTTACCCCTTTTAAAACTCTCATTGATACACACAAAGAGACTCATCAAAATATTATCAGGTAGATTCGCAAAAATCTTTGCCGAGACGCCATCATGATTTGCAGCATATCTGTTTCTGCCTAAGATCTCACAAATAACTTCCTTAATTTCAAGTAGATCAGTAGGACACAGATGACAGTAGTCTTTCACATGCAGATCTTCCAGATAACAAAGAGGATCCACCGCACAAGCCATACCACGAGTCAACCCAGCGGCAACAGAGCAATGAGTCACTGAGAGTTTCAATATCCACCTCTGCTTCAGGAGCACTAATCGGCTTCTCGTTTAATTCATTTATTATTTTCCACGATTCTCTAATTTCGCTTTGAGCATTGTTACGTCTATCATTGTAATACATAGCTTTAGCCTGTCGAACAATCTTCCTGTATATGGACCTATATTGCGAGAAGTAGGTAAAAGAGCCAATATTAATTGTATATTTTCTGATATAATGTAGAGACCGAAGATTATTAGCAAAAACCCGAAAACCAAGCGTGAGCCATGGCTTCCTCTTTTTTGCTTTTATTTTTTGAACAGAGGAAGCCCTATTAAACAAGCCAGTTAAGTTCTCGTGAAATGTAGTGAGTTTATCCTCTGTCCCAATCAAAAAATTTGCAGCATTACACAAATTTACAAATTTGCGAAAATTTGAGGCACTATAGATTCTATCATATTTGGACTTTAAAACCTTTTTTTCTTTGCTTTTTAACTTAAACTTGCATACAACCGCCTCATGGTCTGATAAAGCAGACGGTGTAACCCTACAGAGTACATTATTTCTGCCGAAATTGGAGCACACGTAATCAATCAACGACTCTGAGAACTGTGATATTCGTGTCGGGGCATCAACATGCGTTACAATATTATACGAGGACAACAGATTAATCAACGATAAGGTAACCACTGACTTATCATTATAATCAATATTAAAATCGCCTGCCACTATAATAAGCGAATAGGCAGGTAGCTTAGATAATAATTCCTCCAATCTTTCCACGAAAACACGGGCGCTACTGGAAGGTGACATATACATACACAACAAATACAATCTTCTAACATTACTATATGCCACCGAGAACTCAAAGTCGTTCTCTTGCCGCAAGTTATCATACATCATGACCTCCGAAAAGTTATGCTTACAGGCCGACTCCCGATTCACAAGGATCATGGTACCTCCATGGGACGAACTCTCCCTATCATTTCTGGAAACAGCAGTATAGTTTTCAAGATTAAAATTTTCATGCACCCTCAGCCAGTGTTCCGTCACAAGTACTATGTCTGGAAAACCAATATTTTCCAGCAAAATAAACAAATCATCAACTTTATTACGGATCGATTGTATATTTATCAGAAGTACACGCAAATGACTCTCATTTCCCATGCTACCATTTCCGGCCTGCTCGCTTATAAAAAATTGCTATGACTAGACTTATCTACTAAATTATTTTTATTATTGTCATTCAGGATAATTGAAATTTGATCTTCTTCTAAGATGTTTAAATGGGGAAGTGAATTCTGTTCTATTACGTTTAAAGTATCCACATAAATTAGTGATTTAAATATCACACCATTTCTAGACTTAATACTGCCCTGTATTCTGTTTGTCAGCTCTTTCAGACTCTTAAACCAAGGACCCGTAGCATTAATGTATAGTACAGAAAAGACGCCCCTAGCAATTCTGTTTACCTGATTGTAGAACTGTTCCAATCTACCATTAAGTTCAAGAATACACTTATTTATTTGCCTACTTTTAGCCATTGGTGGAGATAGGAATATAAAATTAGTATGGGTATTCCGTTTCAGTTGACTCCATATTTTTTTAAATTTTGGCGTCTCACCCTTTAGAAAGTCACTTACCCCTGCCATAATTATAATATAATCCTTTATAGAATAGTTCTTAACTAGTGAGTCCAAGTTAACTAAAACATCGCTATAAGTTGCGCCTGGCTTAAAAAAACTTTCAATTCTGAAGTTCTCACCCACGCAATCTTCCAGGGATTTGCGCAAAAATCGGACACATTCATCACCCAATATCAAAACCTTATTTTTTGGTTTCCTTACAATACTATGGAGTTCCGTAGCCAAATCCATCCCAATATTAGCATTGACCACGTCGGAAGCAAAAGTACGACCATCATCAACACGCGATTCTGAGGGTTCCAAGATTCTCCTATGTTCCAGTGCTTCATAGCTGCAGCGAAGTTCCTTTAATTCTTTAACATAGCAATCATTTTCTGTTTCTAAAGTTTCTATTGACGTTATTAGATTCCTATTAAGGAGAGCCAAATCCGCAATTTTTGCTTTTAAATCGCCTTCCAGTTTTTTCCATGAAGCTTCTTGAAAAGCAATCTCAGCCTCTTTATTTTTAAGTGTTTCCAGTTCGCTATTTAATAAGGCGTTACGCTCATTTAGATGTTTTAACTGATTAGTAAATTTTTCTTCAGCTTCCGACACCGCATTCTCAAATGCCTGACTACCGCGTTTCTGGCGCTTTATATATCTATCTCTATCCTGTAGGCCATTTTCCAACTTTTCGATATTTTCATCATTTCTTCTTTCTCGATAAAAAGGGTCTGACAGCTCGAAGAACAGAATATTTTGTATCCACCCAACTTGATCACATCCGTCAGTCGGTCCATACAGCTTGGATGAAAAATAGCGCAGCAGCCAATGCAGCAGTAGTTTAAAAAGTCTTTGTTTCTGCAACATTTAAATTGACGACACATTTTAGGTGTTAATTACGGTACCCAATACATGCGAAAACTCTCTCGGCGAGCACGGTAAATAAACATCAACAAAATGTACAAAAAATTTACACTGATAAGAGTTTATATATTAATATGGGCTTGTGTTCGTCTAATAATGTCTATCGTTTTTGGTATACAACACAAAAAAAAAACAGGATAATATCACATTTTCTTGTTCTGGGACAAAGTCACAGTTTTTAGATTTAGAATTACACCACACTCATAACAAAAGCAGTCCTAAAACTTATTTAAAATGATAACAAACGCGGAGCTAATCCTTCGCTCGTTTTCACTTCAAAGGTTCAAATAGCAGTATGTGGCAAGACGTCAGAAATGGCGTCCACCCCTATCAATTGTAAGATTTTTTGATATGTGCTATTTAATGTTTATTTTTTTGTGGTTTCAATGTATAAACTGTAATTTTCCACTTTGTTTTAATGTTTAGTGCTTAATGTTTAAAATAATATCTACTTCGTTTTTCTTCTTTCAGATATCAAAAATATTGTAAGGAGTGTCGGAAAACTGTGAGGCGAAATATGTGGGCAAGACATTTGCGAACAAACAGCAACAAAGATAATGTGATAATTAGAAGTAAAAATGGAATTCAAATTATTAAATCTGCGTTTCAAAAACGCATAATATTGTACAGGATTTCGGCAGATGCATTTGCAGTAGATACGAAAAAAAATGGATACAATTTTGGATAAAATTGTTTCTGTAATGGAAGCCGAACTTAAAAGGCTAATAGCGCTAAAATGAAATATGGAAATGTTTGGATTTTATTTCAATCCGACTAATGACGAGTATGATCTAAAGTAGTTTAACAAACCGTTTTATGTTATATGTAGCAGCACAAATCTCTCATTGATCTTGGAAGACATGCTGCAAACCATAGACCGAAAATCTGATGAACTAGCAGAACGTGATTCAGATAAATCATTTTCTATTGTTGAAGATATTTTAAAATAACATGGCCAATTTTTATCATTTTCAATTTTCAAATAATTTTTCAAACATAATTTCTGTAAAAATAATGTATTTGAAACTGAAACTATTCTAAAATAATTGTACTAATTTTAAAATTTAAATTTTTAAAATTGTATTTATTTTATTTTTTAATTTTTTTCAAGATGGATACTAGTAAAAAATCTGCATTTGGAACTAAACATTATTCAGCCCATTATGCGCTTCATCACACATTCCATTCCCTGAAGAAATTAGAATGAAACAGGCAGTAGTCAATCCTAGGAACAATGACAACTGTTGCTTCGCCTGGTCCATTGTTGCAGCAATTCATCCTCCTACGGACTGGCCTGTGAAGTTACATCTTACCCACATTTCACACCACTGTTGAACGTAAAGGTATAAACTTTCCAATTACTTTAAAAGACATTCCAAAATTTGAACTACAAAACGTGATTTCAATTAATGTGATCAATTTGAAAAAGATTTTAAACTCAAATGTCAAGTAATAGGTTTTCTCCACTATACAAAAAATAAGAAAATAATGTGAATTTGTTATTAATTAGTGATGATAATGGAAATTTTCATTACTGTTACATTTCCGATTTGTCTAAATTAATTTCAAAGCAAGTACCTAATCATAATGGCAAACTACACCTTTGTTATGGTTGTTTACAATATTTTGGCACTAAAGAATACTTAGTTAGACACAACAATTTTGATTGTGATTTAGTTTGAATTAATTTACCATCAATAGTAATAAAAGCCGACAAATTTGGAAATAATGCTCCCGGAAATATTCTTAAATTTATTAACATTCAAAAACGGATGGAAATTCCTTTCGTTGTAAATGCTGATTTCGAATGTATTCTAAAGCCTCTATTAAATAATGATGATGATGATAAATATTTAAACATGGAAATCGAATTAGATAATTCAGCATCGTACACAATTAAAAAATGAGAACACCTTCCATATTCATTTGCTTATTATATTAAATGTTCTTTTGATGACAGTTTTTCCAAATTTGAACTATATAGAGGACCTAACAGTGCTCGAATATTTTTTTATTTTTTTTAGAGAGCTGCTAATTTATACAGAAAATATCTTAAAATTCTTAAGAAAATTAATAAATTATCTGAATTAGCTAAAATACATTTGAACTACACTAATGAGTGTCATATTATTTGTAACAAACATAGGGTAGACTGGGGCAAGTGTGTAAGTGGGGCAAGTGAAAATTGTGGCTCTATTTTCGAAAAAAATGCGACTGTCTCATAATATATAAGCGGTAAGCAACCTATTATACTTCCATGTGGACAGCATAAATGATTTCGGGTTAAACGCTTGAAGCATGTCCCGAATCGGCAACACTATACAGTGATGAGTCATAACCGGTCAGTCGTCAAGTTCACAGGGTAAACAATTGTCGTCATACAAAGTTGGTTGTTTTGATAGACTATAATTTTTTTAGTGATATCTTGTTATTTACGTATATCATATCACATTGTATTGAAGATTTGCTAATTCAAAGCGTTATTTTTTTGCGTCATGCGTGTACACACTTACCCCAGAAAAAATCAATCGAGGGTCAATTGTAAACCATAAATTTATGTTTTTGGCATCGAGAATATTAACTTTAAGTTAGTTTGTACTATTTTCCACTTATGGAGTACAACTAATGTTATTAAGTAGATTTTTTATAAAATGTTAAGGCTAAAGTTTCCAAATGGTATTTCAGTGACTCAATAAAAGTTTATAAAAAGTTTATGGTTGTAGAATTAATTGCCAATTAATTTATGTAAATTCAAGCGTATATTTCTACATCTTTTACACTTGCCTCCATAAGTGAAACGTTACTTTCAGTATCAAATAGTCGCCATTTTTACACTTTCCCGATAATCGGGCAAGTCAAAGTCAAAGTCAAAGTCAAGTATGCTTTATTGCCACAGAAAAATTCAAATAAATTTTATGGACAAAGCTAACTAAAATAAATAAACTAACCATAGTAGGGCAAATACAAAACAAAACAAAACTTAATACCTATATACAATAATATATACCATAAAAATAGAACAAGCAATTTTCAAATTGAAATTGGTCACGATTTAACAAAAAAATTATATTACAGAACATCATAAGCAGTTGAACTAGATCCACAGGAAGTACACAAAACATAGGGTAAAGAAACTCAGTGTTATCAAAATATTAAACATACATTATAACGAAACGTGCTGTTTGAAAAAATAAGGAAGGTCATGTCGGTGAACTTGACTCAGGCAATATGCATATGCTGCAGAGTTGAAGATACCGAGTAAAAGTAAACAAAACATGACTAAAATTGATAGCTTGGTATTTAATCTTGTGTAATTCCTGTATATCCGAAAAGTAACTAATTCGTCAAAAAGATAATCCTATATCTATGATAAAAAATATATATAATATAAAAAAAAATTCACCGCCGCACATGAAGCCAAAGAAAATTAATGGAGGAAAAAATAAAATCTAATTCACGCAAAACTCATTTATAGAATAATAAGGTCTTTCTAGTAGGTAAGCCTTCGTTTTTTTCACGAAATTTAGCAAATGTAGGGATGGATTTAAGATGTAGCGGGAGTGTATTGTATAACTTCTTGGAATTATAAAGAATAGAATTTTTTGTTAATTCAGAGGAGGGAAAAGGAAGGTAGATGTCCTGACTCGAATTTCTTGTTGAGTACTCATGTTGTGGCCTTTCGGGAAATATGGTTCGATATTTGCGTATTAAACAAGTTGTTTCTAAAATAAACAAAGCAGGAAGCGTAAGAATTTTATATTTTTTAAAGTAGTATTCGCAATGAGCTCTGCCATTAAGACCAAATAAATAACGAATTGCTCTCTTTTGAAGTTTGAAAATGGTACGAAATTGCTCGGTGTTACAGCAGCCCCAAAAGGGAAGGCCGTAGCGAAGATGAGATTCAAATAAAGAGAAGTAAGTGAGTCTGGCAGTAAACAGATTTAGTTCCTTCGAAACCGATCGAATTGCGAAGCAGGCAGAAGAAAGCTTTTTTGTTAAAGAATCAATATGTGCGGACCACTTAAGGTTGGCACTAATACTCAAACCTAGGAATTTAGCCGATTCAACGTATTTAATATTGCTGTTGTGAAGTAGCAAAGATTGTTGTAAGGTTGTTTTATAAGATAAGGCTACCGTTTTATCAACGTTGAAACACAGCCAATTTGAGTCAGACCAAGTTTTGATTGCGACGAGATCGCTGGAGATATTAGAGTGTAGGGAGAAAGTATTAGAATCACTCCAAGTTATGCTTGTGTCGTCAGCAAAGAGAGAAATTTTACCATTGACTTTTAGGTATGTAATGTCATTAATATATATTAGAAAAAGGATAGGCCCAAGAACAGAGCCCTGTGGAACTCCAGTGGTAATTAATCTGCAATCAGAATCAGAACCGTTCGCTCTAACAAACTGCTGTCTATTTTCAAGATAAGATTGAAACCAGTTCGAAGGAATACTACGGATTCCATAAAAATTTAGTTTTCTTAACAAGATATCATGACACACACAGTCAAACGCTTTAGCGTAATCACAGAAGACTGTAGCAGTGGGGAGATTGTTGTTAAGGGATGAGTAGACATCGTGAAGCAACGAGAACATGGCGTCATTTGTACACTTGTTTGGTAAAAATCCGAACTGTTCCGGGGACAGTATGCCATGTCTAAGGAGAAATGGCATGAGGCGATTTTTTAATAACTTTTCAATGATTTTAGAGAGTACAGGCAACAGAGCAATTGGACGATAATTGCATAAGACATCCTTTTCACCTCCCTTATGAAGAGGAATAATTATCGCAGTTTTGAGGCATTCGGGAAAAACACCTTTCGTGAAGGACGCATTAATTAAGGAAGCTAGAACATCCAGAATTGGAGGTGGGAGGTTCAAGAAAATTTTAATTGACAGATTATCAGTGCTACAAGCTGATTTACTCTTTATGCTGCTCATTACCTGATGAAGTTCAAGGCTGGTCACAGGGCTTAGGAAAAAACTATCAGCGATTTTTTTAGAAGGAGGAAGAAACGAGAGAGGGTCGAGAGAAGGAGAAATACCAGAGGTAACATTTTTGCTCACGTTGACAAAATATTCGTTGTGTGAAATTTCAGCCCGATTTTTTTTTCTTTTTTGAATTTTCATTCCTTACAATTTAGGAAGTAAATTTCAACCCCAGGTACGTTAAGGATACATAATAAGCTAACTTACCACGGAACGAGAAGTTTTTAAAAAATTGCTATATTAGAGACAAAATTAAAAATATGACAAGAAAAATGGATGGGTTCACACTTGCCCCAGTCTACCCTATTGATAATGATAAGGTTGCTGATCATTGTCATATTACTGGAAAATATAGAGGTCATGCACATTCCATTTGTAATTTAAATTACCCATAACCAAATTTTATTCCTATAATATTACATAATTTGAAGAATATTAAAATAATGAACAATTATCTGTAATAACGAACTAACACCCGTTTTATGCCAGACTTTTTTTCTATCTTACAGAAAAGGGATATACCCATCTTCTTGGAAAGGCGCTAGAAAGCAAGCTGTTCCAAAAAAAGTCAACAAAACCATGCCCTCAAACTATCGCCCAATTGCCTTGCTTCCAATAATCTGAAAAGTCATGGAACGTGTAGTCAATCAGCAACTACTAAAGTACCTCGAGAACAACAGAATAATCAGCGATAATCATTACGGCTCTCCCAAAGAGAGATCGACAGGAGATATATTGGCATATGTCACCCATATGTGGAGTAGGGCAATAATTGAGAACTACGGGAGTCTCGAGAGATTATGTTGGATATTTCGAAAGCATTCGACAGGGTTTGGCATGATGAATTGCTCAACAAACTGCCGTCCTTTGGACTGCCTGCCTCTCTGCAGCTGGCTTGCCAGTTTCCTTAAGAACCGATCTCTGCACGTTGCAGTTGATGGGCACATTTCAGACACATTCACCATTATCGCGAGCGTGCCTCAGGGTGCAATACTTTTACCAACTCTGTTCCTCACCCACATTAATGATCTGCTGACAGGAACGAATAATCCTGTTTACAGTTTTGCAGGTCGACTTACCCTTGTCTCCCAATTTAGATCCGAAAAACCTTTACCAGCGGCTGAGACTTCTCACCGAAGACGGTAACAGATTACGGCAATTAATCAAGACCTAGAAGGAGTTCAAACTTGGGGCGACAGAAATTTGGTCCAGTTCAATGCAGCAAAGACCTAAGCAGCAACGTTTACCAAGTGGACCAGTACGGCGGGCCCTGACATCATTATGGCAGGACCGACCATTCCTTCATCCTCGTTAATCGGACTATTGAGTGTCTCGGTCAACGGCAATATGTCCTGGCATGACCACGTTGCTAACATCGCAAAGTCAGCCTCCCAGGAGCTTGGTGCGCTATTTCGCAACAAAAAACTGTATACACCGCAGCAGTTGCTCTTGCGCTACAAAGGGCGAAGAAGACCGTGCTTAGAATATATTGTTCACTTATCTGGGGTGCCTCAGAAGAGGTGGCGTCTCATCGGCGATCCGGAGTTGGCCCGGAATCTGGATAGTCTGGAACACCGCAGATATGTGGCTGAGATGTCCCTGTTTTAGATGTACTATCACGGCAGATGTTCCCAAGATTTGGCCCGCCTTATCCCGCCCCTGACAACGCCTGTCAGACAGTCACGACAGACAGCAAGAGCGCACCAGTTCGTCGTACAACGAGAAACACCTAGAACATCGCTTCACAAGAACTCCTTTGTCTGGCGCACTGCATCACTGTGGAACTCCCAGGACATCTGTTTCCCCTTAATTACAACCTGCAAATATTCACGTATCAATAAACATTTTCGCACACACATCGCTCATCAAGCGCCATAGTATCTCCCTTTCTTTAATGTGTGTGCCACTGCGATAAAAATATAGCCCAAAAATAAAGAAAAATATGTTTCATTTGAAAACCATATTGAGTTTGGCTCCTATTCCGATAAAAAATCAGGTAATTTAAAAAATATATTTTTTCATCTCAGATTTATAGATTCATTTCAATTTTTACCACAAGCACATATTACTTTAGCAACATTATCTGAATAGCTTTCCATACAAATATATCGACGCCTATTCGAAACTAGATGAGGTAAATTTGCCTGATGCTGATTGCTATGATAGAGCCAAAGTTGTATTTAATTTGTTTTAGTGCAATTCGATTGGCAAATATTATGATACATATTTAAGATCTGATGTGTTCTCCCTGTAGATGTTTTCGAAAATTTTAGAAAAACATGTATTAACACTTATAAATTCGATCCTGCTCATTATACACTTTTCATGGTTTAAGTTTTGATGCATGTTTAAGTTACACTGAGGTAGAAATAGAATTGTTAACTGATGTTGCATTCCTTTAAATTAATGTACGTGGAGGAGTCAGTACTTGTATATTTAGAAAATCCAAAGCAAATAATATATTTCTTTCAAATTGTGATCCATCAGAACCAAGTATATTATGTATATTGATGCAACCAACCTTTATGGTTATGCTGTAATATGTGTGTTGGGGAACCAAGACAACGACCTTATCTCTCTCTGAGATTAGTTCTATTATTACTTCTTATTACATTAATTGAATATTACATCGGCCGATTATAACAATTTAAATTTACCTTAACCTCGATTCAATATTGCATCACACAATGAAAGCACAAATGCATTGCCTACCCTGAAGTTTTGAAATTTTTTATATTTTCCCATTTAATTTTAATTCCGATAATATAAATTATAATTTTACTAATAATACAGATCTATATAGCTACGCAACAGATACCTCTTCCAATGCTTTTTACGCGGGGCCAAAAATGTTCGCCCGCTTTCGCGAGCGGGTGAACCAGTCGTGTAAGAACGGGTCAGTGTTGCCAAGTTAATATTCCTGCTGACTTTTTGACCCGCTCAAATCATCGAGTTTTATTATTAATATTTACGTATTAAATTAACACACAAACATACGAGTTTCACATTTTTTATTAATTATGATAGTTTAATAATAGTAAAATAAATGAAGCGGCAATTTAAATGAACAAATTTAAAATATTGATGGTAGAGTTTAAAACAAAATTACATGGTACTTTGGCATGTCGCTAAATATTTCAAAAATTTCAAAACCCTGCGTGATAATATTATTACTTAATACAAATAAGAGATATTACAGTATAAGTTATCAAAATTTGTAATGACCTTTTACACCGATATTTAAGGTGAGTTTTAGCCCATGTTCAAGCAAACACTAATTCTGATAATGAAGTTTAATTTGACATAATATAACATACGATTGCCAGAAAAATGAGTAGTAACATAATGTGTAATGAAAGGTAAACTACAGTTCGCGACTTGGCAACACCGTGGGGTAAAACACGTCTAAATAGGAAAATATTTATGTTTATTGCATTATTGGCGAGCGACACTTTTAATACCGGAGTAGGCATCTGTTGCGTAGCTATATAAATCTGTGCTAATACGTATAATCCAAATTTAAAAAGCTTATCTTAAGCGCCAATTAAAGTATGAATTATATGATAGAAAAACATCACATTCTAACACTCATATTACGCTATCTATATTAAACGGAATAATTTCTCCAGCGGCAATCCGCCAAAAAGCATCGCATAACAAATCGAAGACATGCATTTAGACCGTCAATACTGGATTCACTATGCAAACGAAAAGCAATGCTTGAAGAAAGACAGCCAAATGAAACGATACATAAAAAGAAAAGAGACAAAGCGGATGGGCCCACCGACCGACGCGCGACGCCACGATAAGTGCCGGCCAAAATGTGCTCTCTTATTAATATTTTGATATACATCGTTTTTTTTTACGCTTTAGTGATTAGTTAGAAAGCGATTACCGGTTACATCATTTCAGGGTTTTGTTAAGAAAGCTTTATTATTGAATAATATTTAGTTTAAATTAAATTACAGTACACGGGCTATCCCAAACTTACTAATATTTCAATATTTGGGTACTAATAATGCCATGCTTTTTTTTGTAAGAAACTGAAACCCGATAATACATCAGCGGTATTGGCCGCCCATAATTAAGAATAATTTCAGATTCCCTTTTCCCTGTGCCCTATTCTTGTGTGAGATTTGGATTTGACGCCCTGCGCTTTTAATTTTTGTTTTGTTTAGTTAGTTTAGTACCTATACAAGGGGTTGTTGTTTTCTTTGTGGTTTAGTTTTGTAGGTTATAAATATTTTGTGAATAGTTTTAGTGCTTTTTATTTGGAGTGCCAGTGCGACGACATTGTAAACTGTCTGGAAAACCGTATTAGCACTAAGCTCTTTACAAGAATGACATTTACCGAAAAACAAGATGTTATTAAGATTGGTAGACCTAGCCCGGACTTGAAAATCGTGCAGGAACAAAAGAAAACCTCGATATTTTAATAAAAAAATCTATGACATTTATGTGGCTCTGCTGGTGTCGTCATAAAAATAAAATGTATTGTTGGCCATGCTTACTCTTTGGTAAAGAAGGAAATGCGTGGAGTAAACCTGGTATATTGATTTAAATATTTTTTCAAATGCCTCAAAAAACAAGACCAGTCCACTAACTATTTTTTGCACAGTTTTGGCGAAAAGATATATGCGTAAATTTTTTGGAAGCTCAAAATGAACGTTTTTGGGCGTGGCACCTGGAAAATTTTTGTGCCTCCGGCGCCACCTGCAACGGGCTTACTCCTTATGTGTCATTTTCTATTACATTGCCTACCTTCTTCTAATTGACACTGCACGCCACTGATGCTTAACCATAATAAATAATATGTAATAATTAGAACATAACAATAATACTTAAGTAGGTTACTAGATCTTCATAGGGTTCGTCAACAATATTATGACTTAGTTCCTATAAATAAAATAATGCTAAATTACCTAAAATTAGCTAACCATATATCTAATTATCTTATGTCCTAATATACCTTACGCTTTTCAAAATACTCATTAGTGATGTATTTTTGTAATATAAATAAATTTAAAATAAATGTATATTTTTGTAATATAAATAAATTTAAAATAAAATAATTTAATAAATAAATTTAATTGTTGTATAACTTAATTCTATTTTTATGTACCTCTATTAATTTATCGTCTATTTTTATTACATTAGGCGACTTACCTTCTATTGTTTTATAAGGCCCGTTATATATAGAGTCCATTTTCTTTCCCGCACTATTCCATATCATAACTTTATCTCTTTCGTTATAATAGTATATTATATACCTAGGTTGAGAAGTAAGCCATTAATTACCGAGCACTTTTATGTCGTGAGGCGCGGAGGTTAATATTGGCCTTCTCAGCCGAGGTATATATAAATTTTTTTTTACTACTATCACTGATATATTACCATATTTGATTTTTAGATTAGTCATTTTCTACTTATTTTTCAAATATTTCGAAATATCAAGTAGCCTGGAAGTTCAGTTGTCTAACTGACAGATATCGTAACAAGAAGCGTTTTTTCGAGAGCTAACTACCATTAACCACGGCATACTACAGGATACTACTTTATTTTCACGAGGATTAATTTAATTGTGGTAAGTGAGGGGAAGTTTCGTGACGTCACTATTACATCATCATTTTTCAACTACGGCTTACTGCAACTTACATACGTGACGAGGTGTGGTACTCGAAGTTTGATGGACTCATGGCGGATTAATTTTGAAACGTTAAGCATGTGAAATGTTTGTTTTTCCATTCTGAACAAGTTTGTAAATTATACGTTCGTGAAATTATTCTATAGAAGCCTCATACGCATCGAAATTCCTACACAAATATGCCCCAAATGGGATTTGGGCAGCATAAAGTATCCTGAACATATTCATCGAAAAAATGCCATTAGTTTGCTTATCTCCAGAGGCCACAATTCTGTCATTAAAAATATGAGTAAACGTTCTGCACTGATCAAACTGATCATTTTCAAATAAATATGAAAAATATCTATATTTTTTTCTAGCAATGCAACATCTAACTACCGTATTTTGGCGAAGACAGAAGCAGACAGTACAATTTGTGGCGGGGTGCCCGCTTGGTATTTACTTCAGTATTACTTGTAGTTAACCGTGGTTACTCGCCAAAAAACGCTAATAATCTCCTGACAGCTCCATACATACAAAGTACCTTCTCTCCATCTAAATTTTGGCAAAATCGCATTATTAATAAGAATATTATGGGGAGTCATGAAAAGTGAGTCATACTGTATATAATTTTTTTACTAATAGCACTGATACAATCCTTATCGTTATTTGAATTGATTAGATTTTGAAATTAATCATTTCCCCCTCATTTTTCAAATAATCCGAAAGACAACTAGTTGTCAAACTAACAAGTTTAACATTTTGATATTTTCCGTTTCCGTTTTATTATTGACCTAGGGGTTTTTTTTAATATTATTATTTACCTAGGGTGAGAAATGTTACTTCTCATTTGAGGAATGGAGTAAATAATGGTGATTTATCATGTTAGTAGTAAAAAAAATACATTTTTGCTTTTGCATCTAATTTTGATTTTCTTTTGCTTTTCGAATCCATTAAATTATTTTTCGCATCATGCCATGCTTGTTGTAGCCTATACTTTAGTTCAATTGGGTAGTCATTAAAATTATAAACCGGGTCAACTGAACTTAAAATATTAGATGGTAGTTTTGCTGTTTTCCCGAAAACTAACTCATAAGAAGTGTAATGACTTTCAGTATGAACTGAGTTATTATACGAAAAACACCAAAAATTGATCCAATAACCCCAAGAATCAGGATTATTTGACGCTTTTCGAAGGTAATTTCCTAATGGCTTAAGGGGGTTCTCTAAGGATCCTAAAGTTTCGTGATGATATGCTGTAGAGTTAAGAGCACTTATATTTGATAATTTACAAGTGTCTTTAAATGTTGCAGCCAAGAACTCAGTACCTTGATTCGAAACTACCTCGTCCGAAATTCCATATCTTAAAATAAAGTTATTTACGAACGATTTAGCCACTGTTTCAGCTTCCTTATTTTGTAGAGGATAGCATTCAACAAATTTAATTAATTCGCACTGCAATATTAAAATATATTTTTTTACTCAATGTCTGGCTCTAAGGGACCTACTAAATCAAGATAAACCTTTTGAAATGCTGACGATGCTGTACTAGTAATTGTCAAAGGTTCTTTTTTTTTGAACAGAATATTCATACCGTTGGCAGTCGTCACACTTTTTTACAAATTCCTTAACTTCTTTTTGTAGTCCGACCCAACAATTATATCGCTTTATATTATTATACATAGGGTTGACACCTGCGTGTCCTCCCGTAGGTAAAATATGAAAGTCGTTTAAAATTATTTGTCTAGTTTCAAGATCTGTAATATTTTGTGAGGTTTTAACTATCGATAGTTTTATATTATTTTTAATTAAGTTATTTAAGTCACCGATTTGAAGGAATTCCTCTAATATTTGTGCACATTCATTATTTTTTTATTATAAACTATTTCGGAATATTATATTTATTGCAAATAGTAATCAGGTCTCTCAACATTGCACGTAGTGCTAATGTCAATCGAGTGTCCTGTTTTATGCAACCATAAATAATATTATTTAAATATAAACAATTTCCTTCTTTGAACACGTACGTTTTATTATTGAATAATTTATTAAATTCCGTTTCGGAAATAAGTCTAATTTTACAACAATTTTTTGGTTGTTTAATTAATTCAACAACTCCAGGGTGATCAAGCCTTTTGTGATTAACTAATTCGTTATCAATATTAGTATTTTTTTTAATATTTTTTGCTTGCGCTCTTGTGATTGCGAATAAATTCTCGTTTACAGTATTGCCGAGATTTTTTAGTTCGTTCGAAGAAAATTCGATTCTAGATAAGGCGTCTGCCGTTACATTTTCCGAACCTTTTATATATCTAATATTAAAGTCGTATTCTTCCAATACCAACCGACATTTTGTTAACCTACTTGACGGGTTTGTCATTTCAAATAAGCATATTAAAGGCCTATGATCAGTATAGAGAATAAACTTTCGCCCATATAAGTATGGTCTAAAATATTTTACGGCCCATACTATAGCCAAAAGAAACTTTTCTATGGTACAATAATTTGATTCTGCCTTGTTAGAAAGCCCCCATTTATAATATGGGCTTTCTATAGGGCGAGACCAATCGGGAGAAAAACTTCGTAACGGTACGTCGGATCGCTCTGAAACTTATACCAATCGATTTGTAATCGAAAAAAAAAATTTCGATTTTTTGTCTGTATGTGTGTATGTATGTATGTGATGAAATCGATTACAGGTCGCAATTTTGAAGATAGCGACTTGAAATTTGGCATAGAGGTAGAGGTCCACAAACCCTCGGAACCTATTGATTTTGGTTACGATCGGTTAATATACAGGGTGTGAAAACTGTTTTTTTGCATTTTAGTCCGTGTAAACAAGGACCAACTTTTCTTTTTTTTGATGTCAAATGAAAGTATTCGGTAAGACACGTGTTTTTTTCCTTTGCACTTTTGCTCTAATTGTTGCCGTTTTTGACTTATGAAGGATTTTTGTCAATTATACTACCACAATTAACGTAACAATTTTGATTATTTTTCGAGTGCAGGTTCGAATCCTATCGCGGAAAGATTTTTTTTTAATAAAAAATTGTGGGTTTTTTCTTCGAATAATTATTTTTTATTTAAGATGCCCATATACTACAGGGGTGAATACGAAAAATAGTTATTGATGTGTAAACATCTTACGCGGCGCTATGAGGGTAAATCTCGGCAAATGGGACGGAAATGCGCAAACCAATTGTAGCCGCTAGGGCGGTATTATATACAATTTTGCCATTTAAAATCATTTTAAACGGATTTTAGACGATAAAAAAGCATATTTGAAAATAAACGAACCGTCAAAGTACTATTTTTAATTATTATATTCGCAGTGTATTTGGATCGATAGCACAGCTTATTTTTAATGGACGGTTGAATTTAAAATTAATTTTCGCTTCAAAATCCACGACAAATTTGTTCGAAGCCACGGCTATCGGTCTAAAAAAGTCCGAATTTTTGGATTTTTAAACAAATTTGCCATTTAAAATCGTTTTTAAACGGATTTTAGACGATAAAAAGCATATTATTATTTGAAATTTAACGAACTGTCAAAAGTATTATTCAGATGCCCAGACGTTTAAAACAATATTGTCATAGCCCTCTTCTAAAATTTAAAAAAGTTGGTTATTGACTTTCGCAAATCAAATGATGTCGGCCCACGATTACTAGGTAAATAAACTGTGTCCATATGTTGATGTTATTCCTGGTGGCATTAGATTTTCGTGTCGAATTTGTGCCGTCCGAAGCTGCCAGTAAGTATTGTTAAAGAATCCTAACTAATATTATAAATGTGAATGTGTTTTGTTTTTATTCTATGAACAAGCTAGAATGTATGGATAACGGCCATAGCAAGTTAAATATACCACTTCTCGTCCCCTCACTGAAGTTAAGCAACGTCGGGCGTGGTTAGTACTTGGATGGTGACCGCTTGGGAACACAACGTGCTGTTGTAATTTTTTACAACCGATGTCGTTATAGGATATGTTTACACATCAGTCTCGAGTACTAGCAGACTCGCTCAATTTATTTTATTTAAGATGCCCATATACTACAGGGTTGAATAAAAAAATTAGATATTCTTGAAAAAGTAGTTGTTATGGCAACTAAGAAAAAAAAACAAATTTATATATTTTAGTAATAAGTAATTATACGATTTGAAGATTTGATCTTTGGTATGTGTGATGAAATGTTAACGATTTGTGCTGACTCGAATTGGTTACAGCAACCAAAAAATAATATAGCCTAAATTCCTTAAGGATTAATATCGGAAAGAATTGTGTTATATACAGGATCGTTTTACTGGTGGAATTTAATATTGAAAAATTGGTTGCTATGGTAACCAAAAAAATAAAAATAGTTATAATTAGGTAATTAGGTAAAATTTAGAGACTTTAATTTATAAGTAGAAGTGAAAGTATGTTAGCATTTTTTGTTGACAACATGGTTACCATAGCAACCAATTAATAATATGTATATCACTAGAAAAGATATAGTATGGTACTTACGATTGTTTATGATGGCCAATTTGATCCTAAAAAATTGGTTGCTATGGTAACCAAAAACAGTAAAAAATCGTCATAATTCGTCAATCGTACGACTCAGAGATTTGATATTTGGTATTTAGGTGAAGATTAAAAAAAATTAACGATTGACGTTGACAAGTCGGTTACCATGGCAACCAATTAATAATATGTATATCACTAATAAAAGATACAGTATGGTACTTAGGATTGTTTATGAAGCCTAATTTTATACTAAAAAATTAGTTGCTATGGTAACCAAAAAAAAGTAAGAAATCGTCATAATAAAAAAGTAAGAAATCGTCATAATTCGTCAGTCGTACGACTTAGAGATTCAATATATAAACAAGGATAAAATTCTTTTTTTATGTCAAATGAAAGTATTCGATAAGACACGTATTTTTGTTCTTTTGCTCTAATTGTTATACAGGGTGTGAAAACAGGACAAGTTAC
>MU183977.1:142276-166445 GCA_016904865.1 Pissodes strobi
TGTCAAATATAATAATTCATAAAGCTATTAACTAATTATCACCCTGTCCCAAGTTTGAACTTGAACTTGGGAATTATTTAATAAACATTAAAAGCAAACTATAAACAACGCGAGCAGTCAACGGGAGCGATTATGAACCTTAAGCATGCAATGATCAGAAATTTCTCTAATATAAATACACTGGCAAACCTTCAGCTCGTCAGACTTTTGGTCTCACCTAAGCCAGCTCCAGGGTTAGTCACATGACTGCTTTTGGTTCAATCCGCTCTTTGGTTAGTCACATGATTGCTAAAGTTCTAATCCTTTTCCTACCCCAAACCTAGTTCTTGGTTAGCCACATCGACTGCTAAGACTAGGGGTTTCATTAACCACAGTAGAAAAGTCGAGTCTGTCAAAGTTCTTCGAGTGAAGTTTCTAAGTAGTCTGTCAAGTAGTTCAAAGTGTAGTGTCCAAGTGCTCTTAGATACCTTAACATTAAATAAAACGCAACGCAACATAAGATAAACTATATTTACAAAGCAGTGACCAAAAAGACCTATAAACAATTCATAAAACATACCTCAAGTCGAGAAAGCATGCGCACCTTAATAATTGGGTATAGGCTAGTCTCATTAAGTTTCTGACCAGTAAACGCTGTTAAAAACTCTATCGTTGGGTCTTTGACCAATATACATTGTTAATCTTTTCTCATTAAGTTTACCTAATATACTTTATTGTTTTTAAGTGCTTTCTTTATCTTCGCTTCTCACCTTACGTAAAGAATCCCGTACTACCATCAGAGTTATACCCCTGCACGCTGAATAAGGCGTGGCATCGCGATTCAAACGTATGATGACAGACCCGGTGGACGCATTAAGAAAAAGTTAAAAGAACTGTCATTACGATTACTCGCGACAGTATCAATCTTAAAATCTCCACTAGTAACATTGCAATATACAGAAGCGTTTGGTATGGCTATATGATATACTGATCATAGGCAAAATATACATTTCAACTCATTGACTGAATATTCCATTTCCCTTTTCTAATGAGTATTAATATGATTATGAATAGAATTTTGAAAAAAAATATCGTCAAGGCAAAAACAAAAACACATAATATGTGTTCTTCTCTATCAGGAACTGTTTCTACAATTGCATAACTTTGAGTTATACAAAACACTCGGTCAAAAAAGCCAACTCCAGTGAAATTTTCCAGAAACACCACATTTCCATCTGTATATTCATCTCCTTAATCTAATTCATCTGGATTAGATGGTTCTGCCTCAATTTTCATGAAATTAGTTACATCACGGTCACCTATGAATTCGAATTTTTCAATGTCTACTGAACCAAATCTCTAAAATTTAAATAAACTCCAAAATTCAATATAAAATTTTATATGAATTCTCTCAATATAATAATTTATATAAATTCCCAAAGTCTCTCGAGGCTTAAATCATTCTCAATATCTTCCATTAAATTAATATTGGTTGAATTTTAAGGCTTTAGCTTTAATTATGAAGGTGTTTTTTTATTTCTATGCATTCGATTATATACATTCAAAACTTCTTCCTTGGCTTCTTAAAAAATTATTGCACTAAAGCACCTTCTACAAACTGCACAATTTCCGTTTCTAACTGTCCACTCTGTCAACATTGAAAGCAGCATTAGTGATCGCAAGATAGAAACGCAAATTTATGCCTTTTCCATTAATTTGAAGCAAATAAAACACTCCTTTTCTATACATTGTTCTTCAAAGCACTGTTCTTCTATGGGATTTTTCTTTTACCATTTTAATTGTTTTCACTACTTGCTTTTTGCGACCACTTTTTCTTTTTTTTTTTTCTGGTATTAACCATAATCGAACTTTACAAATTTTCAATTAAAGCGGAGAACCCTAAGCTGCTAGTTTTATAATAAGAGTTTAAGTGGGGAATAAAAACTAAAGGGTAGATACAAAATGTATCAAGGTTATGCAAAAGGCAACATCTTGTAGGCGGGGTGTTGAACGGTCGATAACCGAGGCGTAATTCAACAAAGTTACATTATAGGGTGAATCAATACTCTGACTTATGTCTGTATCTTAGTAGGAGAAAAGGAGAGGAAATTTGTAAGATTCTATAGGGAGGTACAAACTTATTTGAAGATGAGATAGACTCCTCAGTAAATCAATTCGGGCGGTTATTTGTCGCTTTATTATAGTAGGGTGGGTATCTCTAAGATGCTGGCGAATCTTGGCAGTGCGTTTTAGAGCATCGTTTATGCCCAGTTCGTATCACGCAATTTTTCGCTATCTAGGCGGCATTGAACGCAAGTAGGTATACAATGGGGATTGAGGGGCCACCGCCGCGGTGGAGGTGCGCAGTAGCAAAAATCGATCACGTGGGCTACGCCATTTTTAAGGCGTGGCATCCGACAGGTGACGTTTGTTAGTTTGGGGGGGGGGGGGGGCGTTGACAGTTGGCAGGCACGTTCGGAATCTCTCGGCCACCCTCGGAAATACCTAAATTAATAATAAAAGTCTTGGAGTCTTGTGGGGTTCTAACCACGAACTTTCGGCATGCGAGACAAAGATGATACCGCTGAACCAACTGAACTTTGAAGATTTACTGTTTAGAAGTGTATTCGCTTCAGAGCAGAAGTAGCTTAACTGCAAAAATTAAATTTTACAGGAGAGAGTTTTTTTTAACTTTACATTCGGGTTTTTGATAATATCGTTATACAAATTATATTATTGACATTAAACGTGAAGCTTTATAATATAGTTTACTCCAAAAGAATGTATTTTTTATACTTGGGAAACATCTATATATAGCATAGTTTGCGTTATCTGACGTGTGACTAAGGATAGTTCTGCAATCAGATAGAATATACAGGGATAGACGATAAGGTACATAGGATAGTTCTGCAGCGTTTATTTTTGATTTTTAGAGTAAAATCAAAATACATTTTTCTAAAAGTATTTATTTTGATTTTAATGGGAATTAATAAAAACAAAATATTTTACAAAAAATAGACAATTAAATGAAAAACGATACAAAAACTTAAATGACCTTACTTGTAAATTGTTTAAGTTACTTAAATCAAAAAACAAAGCTAAGGCAAACTTTGCCTGAAAAGTAGGCAAACTTAATTCTAATTAGAATCCGAATCTTTTTCTCCTTGGGCAGTAAAGGGAAAGTTTTATAAATAATTCGTGAAATGGCAATATGACTTTTTTCTGATATAAGAAATTCAATGAATTGAAATAAGCCATAGGCAATAAAAAATATCAAAACAAAAAGAATGACCCTATTTTGTTCTGACCTGCACAATTATCAGACCATAGACAAATTTGACCTGGATGTCAAAACACCTTCATTTAGAAGATAGAGCAAACAAGAAGTAATTTCATTGGAACCACGTCTGGCTAATCCCTCATGACATAAATACATAAATGCCGTTCTGGTGTCTCCTATATGGATACCAAAGTTGAAGTATGAGAGCTGCAAAAGATAGAACATATCTGAGTGTTTTAATGTGCTCACCAATAAAACCTGTTCTAACACATACGTTACTATCAATTTCTTTAGAACAGCTGAAATTTTTCCTTAAAAGTTGTTAAGCTTGTTCGGTCTTGCCGTGGAGAACTGCAAGTTTAATTTTAGCGAAGCTACTAGATTCTACATTAACCAAGATTTTGCAGATTATTTTGTCGCATAAGTTACAGGTGTCCCCGATGGAATTTAAGGTTTGAGAATGTTAGCTTGAATGTTAAACTGTAAAATTTGTAAGTAATCTCAGTGTTTGGGTACAACTTCTTAAAAGCTTTGAAATTCCGATTTGTGTTTAAGTCCGGGCCTTGATATTGCTGAGTCGATTTTGCTCTTGCGTAATGACTGTCTTGCCGCGAAATGGACTTAATATGCATTTCATGTGATTATTCCGCTTATCATTGCAACAAGTTTCTCCTACTTTCTATATAATAATAATAATAATAATAATAATAATAATAATAATAATAATAATAATAATAATAATTTGCTTTACTTAATAATGTTTTTTGTTTCAGTACCTTCAAGTTCATCTACACGGCGATGTGTTAACTCTGATCTGGATATCTCCATCACCCGATGGAGAGAACATCTTGAGGAGCTCCAGCACATCGCCAACACCTATGTAGCGCAGGAGGAATCAATCGTAGTGATTGAGACTGCATTTCGGGCCCGAGTTGCGACATACCGACTTTCTTCAAGCCAAGATCCTACCAGTGTGATGAGATTTTTGGGATATCTTGAAGAAAATTTCGTCAAGCTGGTAGGAGCCCAAGTCGTTAGATCTGGCCACATTAAAGTAGGTGTGAGGTTATTCGGACGGTTCCTCCTGCAAACAAAGGAGATGGAGGAGGTCAAGTCGTTTAATACGACTTTCCGATCGGTGAGCGAGGGCACGAACCTGGAGGAGCTGTTTAGCCAGTTTTCGGCTATCTTGGACACGAAGGCGTCAGAGTTCCAGGAAAAAAATAGTGGTATTTATTTTGTTCTTATTCAACATGACTTTTATCTTGATTTTTAAAATAATGATTTTCAAGCATTGATTTGTTCTGTATTCTAAACAATATTTTTTCTTTTGTTATAGGCTGGATCCTTCAACAACTCCATTTGGAAGTGTGTATCAATAAGGTGAACTCATTGGAGGCATCGTCATATATTCCGCTGCCCAAAGAAATAGAATCGAAGAAGACTGTTCTCAACATTCAAAATCAAGATGAAAAATGTTTTATGTGGTCAGTCTTGGCTTCCTTGCATCCAGTTGATCAGTCACAAACATCGCGCCGTGTCAACCACTACACAAGTTTTGTCAATGAACTGGACTTTACAGGTATGGAATTACCGATTAAACTTAAAGTAATTTCAAAGTTTGAACAACTCAATGATATTTCTGTCAATGTATAGGGCTTAGATAAAAATTTTGAAAATGGTAGAAATATCACTGAGTTTGTAGGTCCTTTATACCTTGCTAGATCACGAAAAGCGAGGCATGTCAATTACTATTAATTAGTGACGACAGTGGAAATAGCCATTACTGTTTAATAAGAAACATGTCTTGCTTAATATCAAGTCAATTATCTTTACACAAAGAAGCAAAATACTTGTGTGATGGGTGTTTGGTATATTTTTCATCTCAAGAAAAATTAACAGAGCATCAAAAATACAATTGCGGTCACGTTTTAGCTAAAGTCTCGACAACAAATTTAAAGAAAAATAAATATGGTGAAGACGTTTCTGAGAATATTCTTAAATTTACCGATTTTGAAAAGAAATTTAAGGTACCTTTTGTTGTTTACGCCCATTTCGAGACTAATTCTAAACCCCTTAATATAGAGAAAAATGAGCTGAATCTCGAAATTTCCTATACTGTACGAACAAATAAACACATCCCTTATTCTTTTGCCTACTATATTAAATACGATTTTGACGATTCTCACTCTATATTCAAAACATTTAGGGGGGAGGACGCACATAAAGTCTTTGTAAAGTGGTTAGACTGATTGCAAATCAATCTATAACCAGTTTATAAAAAATATTGTGCCAATGCTCCCTATGAGTATTGAACCAGAGACAGAGTTTCGTGATGCTAAGGATTGTCACATTTGTGAGACACCATTTAAGCCAGAAGATGAAAGAGTGAGAAATCATTGTCATCTTACGGGAAAATTTCGGGGTGCGGCTCACTCTATATGCAACCTAAATTTCAAAGTCCCACTTTTTATTCCCATCTTTTTCCACAACATGTCCGGCTTCGATTCTCACCTGTTCGTGAAAGAACTAGCTCCCGAAAACGAGAAACTGGATGTTATCCCTCAAAATAAGGAAAAGTATATTTCAATTACCAAACATATTTTGGTGGATAATGTCGAATATGGAGAAGGTAAAGAAAAACATGTATTTTTAAAATTACGCTTCCTCGACAGTTCTCGTTTCATGGCACAGAGTTTGGATAATTTAAGCAAAAATTGAAAACCCGCACAATGTTGAGGAGTTCGAAAATATTTTCGGCGAGAAAACGAGTGTTCGGCAGAACGGTGTTTTCCCATATTCTTTCTTGACATCATTTTCAAAATTAGATTATACCAAGCTACCATCAATTGATAGCTTCTATAATGAACTTCGTAAAGAGGCCATCACACAAGAAGATTACAACAGACTGTATGGAATTCAAATGCGAGAATTTAGGCCAAAATTCAGATTTATACTTAAAATCCGACGTTTTAATTTTAGCAGATGTTTTTGAGAATTTTAGAGACGTGTGCCTTACAACATACGGTCTAGATCCGTGTCAGTTTTATACCGCTTCTGCGTTGTCATTTTGCGCTGCTCTAAAAATCACTTCGATAGAGCTTGAGCTTTTAACGGATCTAGACATGGTACACTTCTTAAAACACGAGATTCGGGGGGGAGTCAGTCAGTGTGGTGTTAGGAAATCTTTTGTATATAATAAGTATATGTCTCATTATGATGCTTCCAAACCTACCTCCTACCTCATGTATTTGGATGCAACCAATTTGTATGGCGCAGACATGTCACAATGTTTACCAGCTGGTAGTTTTAAATGGCTCGGGGAAGACGAAATTAAAAATTTAGATTATATGAAAATTAACAAAAATTCAAACACCGGATACGTTTTTGAAGTCGATTTAGAGCATCCGGAAGAATTGCATTATGCACATAACGAGTTACCCTTTTGCCCAGAATCCATCAAACCACCAGATTCTAAATTAAAAATCAACAAATTAATTCCAAATTTACAAACGAAAACGAAATATGTTATTCATTTTCAAAATTTGCAGCAAGCTTTGCTTTGGCCTTAAACTCACAAAAATTCGCCGCGTTCTCTTTTTCAGTCAATCTCCCTGGCTCAAAATTGACATTGACCTAAACACATCAAAACGAAATGCTGCCACCAACAAATTTGAAGAAACTTTTTCAAACTGATGAATATGATAAGCGCATAAACCTCTCGTATATGGGCTTATCATATTTGACTTTCTGTTTAGTCATTTGAATAGCTACAAAATTTTCACTGTAAATCTCAACGTTTTGGAAATGTGGTTTTGACGTCCATGCTTCGGCCCCTAAGTTTCTACCAATATTTTCCCAATGGTTATTACTCTTTTCTCCACTTTTTCCATCGTTTTCCCAAACGCCATTTTGGACATATCCAAAACAATCATGTACGACTTTTTTTATAGTTACATTAAACCAAAATACGGGAATAAAGGCACTCTACTCTATACCGATACTGACTCTCTTATTTTAAATATTGAAACGGAAAATTTCTACAATGATATGAAACTAAATTTGAATAGATTCGATACATCTAATTACTCAGAGGATAACCAATACGATCTTCCTGTAAACAAATCAATCATTGGACGAATGAAAGATGAATAAGCAGGAAAGATAATGTGGAAATTCTTTGAAACCGGAGCGAAGGCGTATTTTATCAATGTGGAAGGTAACGTAACCAAAAAAGCAAAAGGCGTACCCGACTACGTCACTAAAAAAGAACTAAGTCTTGTAGACTATAAGACTGCAGTTGACGTAGCAGGCACGCAAATTCATCGCGAGATGAATACGTTCCTTTCGCATCAACACGATATGTATGTCGAACTGAAAAATTAAGTAGCTTTGTCTTACGCGGACGACAAACGCTTCATTATTGATGGTTCTGAGCACACGCTTGCAATAGGCCATCGTGATATAGCATTGTATAAGGAATCATCGGAAATTCCATACGGGTCAAGACTGATCTAACAGCGTTCTTTATTTTATTTCTTTTGGATGCCAAAGACGATGTTTTTAATGGGTTTAATTAAGTTATTTATTAGTAGTTTAGTTATTTATTATTATATTATTGTATTTATTTATTTCTTATAGTAATTTTTATATGTATACAGACTTATGCTTTTTTATATTTTATACACCATTTTTTATACACATTTTTATTCAACTTTTTTACATTAGAAATAAAACATTCTGTTACTTAATAAGTTATTTTATTTAGTCTAGTTTATCGATAAATCCACACAAGTCATATTTATAGGTTAAAACTAAATCTATGCTACACTCATTCCAAGAAATGCAGGGTCAAGCTCGTAGAGAGCCTCATCTTCTTCAGGACGCTCCAACTTTAGTGATAAATACTTTTTTCTAATAGATTAGGCAGTATCATTAATCCTCTTTTTAACATCTTTATCGAATTTGCTTAGGACAGGTGGCATGATTGGATAGCCAGACAGGACAGGTCAACCAGGACAGGTCAGACAGGGTAGACAGACCTGTATAAGCTGTAAAAGCCGTCTAAAAAGCTGTATACCGACCTGTATAAGCTGTATTTAGACCTGTATAGGCTGTTAGATAACCAAGATATACCCTATGTTGGGGCTATGTGAGAGACTATTATGCAACTATTACTGGATTGCATATTAGTTCTTATTTAACATATTTGTTTTACTTATCGTTTTTAGAAATAAAACGAGCCTTCCAGTTTGTTCTGTTAAAATTAGCTTAGTTCTGCAGTCGATAGTTCTTCAAAAAGTACAAGTTTAAACTTAATTCCTATTTTATTATTAAAAAACCAGAAAATGTGTTAAAACCTCTAAAATTAAACGATAAATTATATCATCATCATATATTAGTAATAAATTTATTCCTTTATTCACTTTCAAGAATTTGCAATTCAAACTTCTTTGACGTTATCTTTTTATGTTTGATCTTTATGATTAATGTTTGTGACCTTTCTTTATGACACCTAGGTAACACCATAAAAAATAGTGATGATGTAAGCAAAAATCCCAAGAGAAATCTATTACCATCTAGTCTTAAATTTTCCTTTAATACCTTTATTATCTTGCCTTGTTTAATCAGTGTGAAAATTAGGTCATCAATTTTTGTTCTGTTTTACACTCCACTGAACTGAATAAATATTACCATAATTTGTTTAAAAATTAAGAGTCACATTGAAACGTTGAAAATTATGATTTTATTATATATATCTTTTCCTGCCTGTATGTTAAATGAATGCTATGTCGTTAATAGTCATAGGTACATTTATTTTTTATTTTGGTATTAATTTGTCACGGAAGTTAAATGCAAATTACAACATATTTAGTTTTTAATACCCATGCATCATATTCAACGATTATCGCACGCTGCAGCGTGCTTAAAATGATGTTTATGATGCTCCTACTTTTTTAAAGGTTGCTATAGAAATATTTGATCTACATTTTTTTCCTAAGATATTAACCTGCCGTTTAAATTACTATATGTCGAAATGAAGAAACACATTTAAAAACAACATTGCTTTATTCTAAACAGTAACTACGTAACTCAAAAAGTAAAACATTTTTGAGAATATGATGCATTTGTAATAAAAAAAAAGATATTTACCTGCCGTTTAAATTACTATATGTTGAAATGAAGAAACACATTTAAAAACAACATTACTTTATTCTAAACAGTAACTACGTAACTCAAAAAGTAAAACATTTTTGAGAATATGATGCATTGGTAATAAAAAAAAAATAGCGTATGATATACGTGTATAAGAGGCCTTTAAAGCACGCGCGACTTTTAAAACACGTCCGTCACTATTTACCTATTACTATAAAGATGTAAGTGAGTTAGTTGGCCGTCTTACAAAGCTGAACGAGTGTATGACTATCGAACTAAGCCTAATTTAAGCCTATTCACATGTGCTGTCGCACCAGCACTGCCTTATAGCCTCAAGCGGAGTCGTCACAAGTCAACCCGCAGCAACGTAATATTTTGCTACTATGATTTTTTGTTAAATTAATTTCATTAAAAATACATAAATCCATTTTAGAACCAGTAGATCAGTCTAAATCTATATAAATTACAAAATAAACTGATAATTTACATGTAAATTTAAATTCTCTAAAGGAGTTACCATAGATTGAACTATTCTACGATACTACCCTGTATACCAGGAACGGAGAACAAAACAACGATTTGCTTGATTTGCTTCCATGCGTTTCTCTCAGAATTACATAAAAATTCAGTTAACATAATAACCGTTATTTTTCCAAAAGTATCGCGTCTTGACCGACGCATTTAATTAAGCAAAAAATAAAAATATACCAAATATGTGCCTACTTGACTCCAATATTTTTCAACTGGTTGGATAGATATATTCTAATGTTTCTTTTATCTTCATTAGAAGTCTGAAATTAAAGACATTTCTTTTTCATCACATCAGAATACTTAATCCCGGTCGGTCTGTAAAAATCTAATTATTTTTGATAAGCAGAAACGATGAATTTACAAAACAAGCTTACATTGTATTAAAATGTAGATGCAAAGTTCTTATCAAATTGTGTGGATCCAATCAGACTCTTAAAAACATAATTGTGCTAAACAAAACGAATGTGAGCTGAACTTGATTTCAATGGATCAGTCTTTTAAGTCCTTGATAAGAATAAAGTGTGTATATATATATGGCGGATATTGAGCCGACGATGGGGTCCAAGGCCTGAGGACAAATTTTTAAAATCAGCTTCGTTACCAAATCAAATGTTGTTTGGCTACAAAACCTTGAAACAGAAAGACTGGCGGTCTGAATCATGAAACCAACACTCTGATTTATTTCTATTTTTTTATACCCGAAAGTGTCTTGTTGTAGTTTTCAGTTAAAAATATGAACTAATTTCAATTTATATAAACCACATACATAATTGAGATGTAAAACCTTGTACTGTATACTCAAATATAAATAATAATATTTGCGCTTCTTTTATATAATCACCAGGCTAAAATTACGCGAATATTAGTTTTCCATATATTCTAGAAATTTGATATATTATGACATCGAGAATGACGCTCGGAATTCCGTAGGTCACTATTTACCTATTAATATAAAGATGTAAATGAGTTAGTTGGTCGTCTTACAAAGATGAATGAGTGTATGGCTATGTTAGAAAATTGCGAGAATTAAAGCTCCTTGATTATCTGATTTGTCTGTTATATTCATATAAATTAATGCAGCATCATGAACTACATTTAGTATATATTTGGCCATCACTCTGGTTCTACTATCTCTGTGTGCCTTTGCAACAGGCGAATTAATTAATGAAGATGTAGAAAAATTCCTGAAATATCACGGTTATTTGAAGACAAATAATGATTCAGAAATTGCTAATATGGCATCAGTGTCGTTGGCACTAGTGGAATTTCAAAGTTTTTATAATCTACCTGCCGATGGTGAGCTTAATGAAGAGACCCGCGTATTTAAAAATTCATTTTGGTAAGGAAATTCTGATAACTATTACCCTGTTAAAGATAAAATTAATGGCCGTTGGAAATGCAACATTTTAACATGGACAATTCACCCTCCACGATTAATGCTGTGGAATAGGGATGCTTTTAAAAAATCTGCATTTCAAATGTGGAAAAAACCGCTCACATCTTTCCTTTCATTATACTATTTATAATGCTAATATCACAATTTCCATCAGAGACCGGAAACATTTATTTAGAAATACTTATGAAGAGTGCCTGTTTGAATTATCTCCAGGTGTTTTGGGGCACTCTTACTTCCCGAGTTTAACCGGCGACTCGGTTGAAATTCATTTATATGAATCGGTCACGTGGTATTTTGGAGATGATGAACCACTCGCCGAAGAAGTTAGCCCTTTAACAGTATCAGTGCATGAACTAGAGCATTCCCTTGAGCTTAGCCACTCTGATAATGTTAAATCTATAATGTATCCGTATTATAACCAGCCAACCGTCCAGTTAGATTCAGATGATATACATGGTATCCAAAGCTTGTATCAGTCAAAACAGAAGAAGATGTGGGCCACAACCCCAAGCAGAAAGAAATCGCCTGTAAAAGTAACTACAGAAAAGCCGCTAGTTAGCCAAACTCGAAGTACAAGTATGAAAACATTTACAGAACCAGTACATAATGAGCGTGAAATAAAACCTGTAAAAGTAACTACAGAAAAGCCGCTAGTCAGCCAAACGTTTACAGAACCAGTGCATAATGAGCGTGAATAAAGCCTAAAAACCCCCCTTCTTTATGTAATTTTAATTCTCAAATGCTGAAAACTTTTTTGGTTGCCAGCAAATTTTAAGAGTATAACGACTATATATCAACAGCCAAATAATGATGTGGTACTATTTGTCGAAAACGGTATATATCTGATTGAATATGGAACATTTAATTTGATTAATAAATATTACGTGGATAAAATAATACCTAATTCCTTAAATATACGTGGAGCCGTAAACACCTACAAAGGACAGATTTTCTTATTCTTTGATAACAATATACTTATAGAATTTGGCCAATGTAGCTTCGGCCCCAAAAGCACATCACTTATAACAGAACGCTTTTCTGGAATTCCAAGCAAAGTTGACTCTGTTTTAAGATATACGAATGGACTATTTTATTTTATGCGAGTATTTCTATGAATATGTGGAATTCACAGGCACATAAAAAAGTATAGGAAAAATTGATTTGAATTTCTTTGGAATTTCGTGTCCAAATGTTGGTTTATTAGAACAACTCAAATTACTTTTAAGTAAAGTTATTGCTATGAAAAATGTAAACTGAAATATATAAACTATAAAAATAAACCTTAAAAAATAAATATCTGCGTTTCCTTTTAGCATTAGTTTGTCCCACAGCATAGGGAAAATACCATATTAATATAATTGTAATGTTTACAAATCTTATTATTTACCTGGAAGGTTTTATGTTTTGAAGGTCGTTAAGAAATACCCGTAAAAACGCGTCCAAAATTTTTAACTCTTTGGCCCAGAACAAAAACTTAAATATTCTAGACAGGTGGTTAAAAATAATGAATTTAAAAAATAATCCAGTGGTGGAGGTTGCAAATTTTAGGTGTTGGTAAAAATATTAGACGTCAAAGTGAAAGACCAGATACTAATCAATTACCTCATGGCTACTAATTTATTATCCGACCGCACGCTCATTTTTGAGCTTTTTAGGGTAATGGCCATTTTAGTTGATTAAAAAATTGAATTTCAAAAGAACCCAGTAGCAGAGATTGCAAATTTAAGTTTAAGTGAAAATATTAGACCGTAAAGTGAAACAGCGGATACTAAACAATTACCCTATGCTAGTTTGTTATAGTTTTTTATAATGGAAAAACGATCATAAAGTAACCCAATCTAATCAAGGCTTACTTTACTAATTAAAAGTAATGTCAATCATCATTAATAATAATTTCGCCAGAAAAAAAGTTGACCATGAGAAAATGTACCTACTTTGATAACGAACAGAAATTTATTGCAGCTTAGTGATAACCAACGAATTCTTGGGTTAGTGGTCGTTGGTGATAACAGTATCCATATATTTAAATTTTACGATGGCTTGGTTGAGTTAAACGTTATGTGATTTTGAATTAACGGCTTACAACATATCAAAAACATTATTTTTTTGTAAACTTTACACACGCTGCTAGTAGGTATTACACACTTGTTTGAATTTAATGTATTTTCTACCCATTTTTGGACCGCTATCTATATATGTAAATATTGGCGTTTGTTAGTATAAAGTTTGGTAGGTCTCCATGTTTCCAAAATTATTACATTTGAACCTACGACTGGCAAACATTACGTCAGAGGGCGAGAACTAACATGATATTAAGATCTTACATTTATATTACTGCTTGCAGCCTTTAAATCTTAGTTAACATGTCCTAGATGCTTCTGCAGTTAAGAAGCCATGGTAGTTTTGATTTTTTTGATGTTATTAATGCCAATTTTAATATATAAATTGCTGATATATATTTTCAGATATTGTTTTCAGCTAAGCATGTATAATTTTAACAGTATAAGAAGTAATTTAGTAAAATTACTCTTCGATTATCACGGTTATTAGTTAGGTGAGTAAATACAGGCTAAACTCACTTCTTCAGACTTGTCTAAAAATTAGTTAAAACAATTTCAAAACGACAAAAAAATAAAGTGTTTGTAAAATGGTTAGGTTTTAGCGATAAGCATAATAGTTGGATTAATAAAACTAATGTTATATAACAAGTTACTTTTGAACCATAAAAAGCAGTTCTACTCAAAATATATTTATAATTTTTTTTTTATCCAGCCATATAATGTGAAAGTAAATTCTACTACGATAAAGACCGCACATAAAAACATAAAATATCAAATTTAGATCATTACACCTTCAGACATGACACTGTTAATTTCATCGGGCATCCTCTTGGTTGCCTTGTCGCGAAATGTATTCTATGGATACAGACCTTATAATGTGCAGGATATGTCAATAATGCTAGAAACAAAAGATTTTTTAACCAACAACACCTGGTCAAAAATGATTTATCAGACAATAGACAACAGATACATGGGAGTTTTTACAACTAATGTTCCATCATCTGCTATAAAGTATATACGCTACAAGTTTAGACTTCAGTATCACAACCTTACTTTTGCAGAAACAGAATGGAAAACATTGATCAGTGAGAATTCTACTCTTCATGACACCAATGAGATGGTAAACTCAACCAGTGCATTTAGTTTAATTTTATTTATAGCTGTATCTTGTATATTACTAACTAAGCTTATGTCACTAAAAGTCAATATATAGTATGGTTTAATCATAATAAATAACTTCAAATCTAACATAGTTTATATTTTTTATTATTTATTACAGCTGTTTGAAATTTACATTGTATTGTAATAATAGCTATTTGAAATGATAAAAGTAGTAAATTCTCTTTGTGGTTTATTCTTATTACTTCTCATCCTCATTTTCCTTCTTCTTGCATAGAGTATTTTTATACTTCATATACCATTTACCACAGGATATATTGAAACAATGGCTGACATGATTTAAACAAAATGAACACAACATTTTTCGTCCATTTATGGTCGAGGACATCGAGTACATCTCAAGTTCTTGGGATACCACCTAATTCTTTTTCGAGCTAGCGGCATAACAGTCTATCAAATCCAAATAGGATTTACTTGAAATATTATGGTTAATATCTTCACACTTTTTACAAAACACCACTTTTCTTTTGTTTTACGTATTTAAATATTAAACTGGAAATTGTAGGCTCTGTCTCAAGTAAATATGAAGAGTTGAAACAATTAACTTACCATTTATATATTAAAACAGAGCTTTATCCACAATACCGAAACAGAATTTTTGCACTCGACGCGCGTTTCGCTAACCATGTTAGCATCATCAGGAGATGATTAAGACTAGGCAGTATTAATCATCTCCTGATGATGCTAACATGGTTAGCGAAACGCGCGTCGAGTGCAAAATTTCTGTTTCAGTATTGTGGATAAAGCTCTGTTTTAGTGCATGTTTCCGAAGGTTCCAAACCCCAACATAGGGCATTTATATATTATTTTACCATAACTGCACATGCGTCTCATAAGGCTAGGCTAAACTCACCCCTAAGACTACCCCTCTTAGTAGTGGTTAGGCCTCTTTGGCATGATGATGATGGCGTCTCACTAGATACGGGGCAGATGGATTAGGTCACGTGGTGCTCTAGAGTAAAACGCCATTAGCTTAGCCTGAACCGAATTATTAAATGAACATAACCCCTATTGCGTCATATATACACTTCTAAACAGTAAGTCGTCAAGGTTCAGTTGGTTCAGCGGTATCGTCTTTGTCTCGCATGCCGAAAGTTCGGGGTTCGGTCTCCGCAAGACTACAAGACTTTTGGTGTTAATTTAGGTATTTCCGAGGATGGCCGAGAGATTCCGAACGTACCTGTCAACTGCCAACGGCCGCCCCACAAACTAACAAATGTCATATATCGGACGCCACGCCTTAAATATGGCGTAGCCCACGTGAGCGATGCTTGTCAACTGTCATCTGTCAGCTGTCAGCTGTCACTTGTCGAATGTCTGATGTTACGCCTTAAAAATTGTGTAGTCCACGTGGTCGATTTTTGCTACTACGCATCTCCACCGCGGCGCGGCGGTGAGCGTAGAACTGTCCAAGTATACCTACTTACGCAGATTTCAGCGTAGCTTTTGCTGCGATTTTTAATTTTCAATATGCTCGCGTCCGAGAGCTTACGGTCGGAGTTTAACTCCATTGATATGTTGGACCACGTGTCCTCATCTTTAGTGTTTTCACCAATTACATGGGCGACCCCGGAGACTGCAAAAACATGGGTATCGAAACCATCATGGGCTTTACTGCTACTACTAGAGTAAGAAGCAGTCCTAATACAAATTAATATGATCCGACGATCGTGATTAAAAATCCGAAGTGCACAAAACGCCTAGAACACAGAACAGACCCAATTCCAAAGCCGTTCGAAACAGGAGTCCAATGCTCGGATGATTTGCTGCAATGTGTTTGTGAAAAAAGAGCTGAGGCAATAGAACTGAAAAGAAAACTTCTTTCTCCATTGCCTTCTGATGTTGTCTTAACATTAAATAACATTCCTTTTTTAGAGTCCGCGCTCTTTGGCGATTTTAAAGAAGAATAATTATTCAAAACGCAAGGGCCTCATAAAAGGATATATCCTTTTGAAATGCAGGATAACAAATACCCTCGTGAATCAGTCAAAAGCCTCAGAAGACTCATTAGAATAAAGATAAACAGAAACCTTCAATGAATATTCCGATTACTTCCTATGCTTCTATAAAGCATTCCGAGAATCTTGCAGCTCAACAAAGCCAGAGGAATTTATATCCTTATTGCTCTGAAATGGCCACAAGCATTTTGGCTGCCCGATCTACGGAGAAGAGCCCTGGAGAACCTAATACCACTTCGTAACCTTCGTCTTCACCTGGTCGACACAGTCAGCAGCCGTCCTCCTCCTCATGCCGAAAAGTTATCTTTGGAGGCTTGGAAGATTCTGGGTGGAACCAAAATATCAATGGTTGGCACTTCAGTGACATAGATTTGCCTCAAAAGTCTTGGATACCTGGCACCTTAAAGACTTATTCCGCTGCTTGGAAGAGGTGGGCAAAATGGGCTAAGCAGAAATCTATTCCAATTAATGGATCTAGTGCGGAAGATTTTGCACTTTTTTTAGCTACTTGCATCAACGTATGTGGTTGTCGTACGGTACAATGCTGGTAAACAAATCAGTTTTAGCTACTTTTGCTGACCCAGTTCGTCGTAATGCAATTAGTAGTAGTCATCCGGTTGTACAGCACATGCTTAAAGCTATAAATGTGCCTCAGGTCAAGGTGAATAAGTCATTAATTTGGGATATAAATATTTTAATAAACTGGTTAAAGGTTAACCTTCCAAATGAGAAGAGTCTTTCATGTCTCTAGACACTTAGCTTTATTGTAACTTCTGGCGTCGGGCTGACGCATTTATAACTTAATCTTGCTGTCTCTTTACGCTAATTACTTTCAAGATTTTAATTCTTATATAGTTCTGCGGCCTAGATTTGACTCAAAGACAGATTCAGTTACTCACAGGCAATCAGGATGGAAAATAATTAGAAATAAAGGCGAAACATTTGATATCATACATTGGTTCAGGATTTTTATTGTTCTGTCTAGACAAAGACGCGGTGCTGTTCAAAACTTGGAAGATTTATTTATATCTTGCAGAGGAGTGATTCGCCCTGCTACAAGAGCAGTTATTGCGGGATAGATTAAAACTGTGCTGAAACAGATTGGCGTGGAAACCAGCCCTGGTAGTGTTCGATTAGCGGTTGGATCATCTAGATTTCATTCAGACATGCTTTTGAATGATATACTAAAAAAGGGAAACTGGCAGAATAGCAAAAATTCCTTTAAATTTTATTGCAAGGATATAGAGGGTGGGACTCCCAACATTAATCAAGATGTCGAGAATCCTTCAGGATGCTTTACTGCCATTTTAGTTATTTTAGTTTAGCTATCTGTTATTCGTTTCATCTATTAAACTCTTGTTTGAATGTTGAATAAAAGTAAATTTTTTGTACCCATTTGGTATTATTATCACAGTACGCTCTATAGTGCCGGCAGAATTTAAACACGTCTCATAAGGGTCAAGCGAAGGCACAGACACAAATTACCTTCCCCGGGGGGATAAAAACATTTATTTTGGGTCTTGCCGAAGCGTAACCCTCTGTTTTAAAACCTTGTCGGCTTAAAAAGGTACTAAGTCGCTAAAGATCTAGCCGGTGCAGAGGTACGGGTAACGAGTTGGAAGAAGGAAAGGGCCGGCAAGGAAGATACACCACGCCTGTGACCAAAAGCTTCGGTAAAACCCAAAATAAATGTTTTTATCCTCCCGGGGGAAATCATGGATATTTTTTTATTACCTGATGAAGGGCCGTAGTGCTTTCTTCTGATTGAATTGCAGAAAACAAATATTTGGTGGATGACCTCGTGCTGGCAAATTGCTTGGTGCTGCTAGTACACTTTGCGGCTAGCTTAAGTTCCTTAGGATATGCGTAAACGGTTTTTACTCTGGGATCATAGAATCCTTCCACAAGATCATAACAGCCAGCTGGAATAATTCTTGGAGGAGGTCGTTCATCCGTGAGCAGCTCCTGCCCTGGAGGATTAAAATCGTTCTCCAGTTCGATCTGGTATCTACGATCTGGCATAAGACAGTAGTTTTTGTTCATGATCACTCCGCCTGGAAATAATTTAAAATTATATCCTACCGTTTATCTAAATTGATATGTGAGAAAATGGTAAAAAACAATTTTAGGTAGTTTTTAGCTTGCTTCAATATTCTCAATAGTCCTATTTTTTTCCTTATCAAGGCAAAATTATTTTCAGTCGAATTTTTTTCATGGCAGTGACATACACACTGGCATGGTATGTGTGCAAATAATATTTTAGCATATGTGTATACTACAAGTTGTAACAATCATTTGGATATGCCCGTTCCAATGTCAGTAATTTTGAATTTTCTGAGTCAATTCGTGGTTAAATTTTCAAAAAAAAATTTCTTACATTCAAAACCTTCAATATATTCTAGCACGCCATTGGAATTCCTCAGGTTAATATTAATTGAGCTGTCTACGCTACTGGTTTTAGATATTCTGAAGTTAACTTGAGTAGGTGGCGATGTAAACTAGGCAACCAGTAATATCGAGTGTATATTAGGCATCAATTTTACAGGTTTTCATTAGGCCCGACATAGCTGGAGTTTTGTTTTGACAGTTATATAATTATGAATGTTTTTGAAGGATATTTTATTGAGAGGTTATGAAATTTTCTTATTAGGAATTGAACTTGCGTGTACTTAGTCGGCGGTATGTGAATCGGTCTCGCGTCGAGTCGGATGGTGTGATTTGATTTCGTGTTCATCGTCCGGAAATCAGTTTTTATGGGAGCTAGTAAATAAAACCGATTGTCGCTGAACGAGGAATCCTTACCAGTCTAGACTTTCAGAAAAAGCTACAAGGTGATAGTGTCGGGTGAAATTATTATGGTTTATTTCCTTGAAAATTAATGGAAGTAATAATAAGATTTGACTGTGGCATCCTAGGATGGATAAGCAGAAACCTGAAGGGAAGAGCCAGACCAACAGGTAATAATTTAAGACGATTGACGACTTTTTTTAGCGGCACGTGAACGCCATTTTGAGACGTCTGATGTTCGCTTTCTTTTATTTCAGGCTCTAATTGGAATACTAACCTCAATCAAATAATTATACTCTCATTGGAAATCTAATTGTAAATCTCTAACTGGAAATATAGAAATATAAGTGGAATCCTAATTTCCATCCAACACTAAATTTTTACTCTTCTCTAATCTAAATTTAAATAATCTCGAATTAGAGATTATTACCATTCTTGGTAATTACCTAATGCTAATTTCAAATCATATGATCGGAAGAGGTGACTATCGACTACTATCGAAGGAACTTGGATTCTAGGACAACACTTCATTCTTAAATCGTAGCCTGGTGGTAGCAATATAGTTGCTGATTTGGGAAGTGGAATTTTTAGGGTCGGGATGAATCTGTGGTTAGGTTATGAAATCAGTCTGCTGAAGACGCGCCAGGTGTCCCAGAGCATTCTCGTTGTCTGGAATTGCATAAAGATAAGTGTTTTTTAGAAATGTTTATACAATTCTTCAAATACGTTAGGGTTTGGAACCTTCGGCAACATGCACTAAAACAGAGTTTTATCCACCATACCGAAACAGAATATTTGCACTCGACGCGCGTTTCGCTAACCATGTTAGCATCATCAGGAGATGATTAAAACTATAAAGTAATTCTTCAAATGATTTCTTAACTACAGAAAAACCAACATTTCGACATTTAATTCCTATTTAGCGTATCTTGCAGATTTAGCTTATGGTGCATTTACGTACTCTACTGCACATTTCTTATCGTATCTCAAAATGTTCTTATCCATCTTTAACTTTAAGTAACTCTAGCTTATTGCACATGTAAGAAACTGTACATTTAACTTACCGTATCTCAAAACGAGATCATATATCTTGAAATTTACTTATATTTAGCTTATTGTACTTTTAATTAACTATATTGCAATATTATCTTATCTCCTTTAACTAACTTGGATTATGAACTGATTCGTCAAAATAATTATTTTTATTATTTCTCTATTGTGATGTTTAAAGATTCTGCACATAATGGGTGCTCGGTATTATAATGATTAAATACTCTGTACATATTTGGTATTAATCTTCGGAAGTTAAACACTATAAATTTTAGTATTCTCTCTTTTAGTAATTATATTTACCTTTACTGCATAACTAGTATTGTTATTATCATAAATATATAAAGTGGATTCTTTCAGAGACGTCTGTTAGATTTCACAATTATCTTCTCGATTTGGTCATAAATAATTATAAATACAATATTCTGTCGAAGGACAATATTTTGATATCAATTTGATTCTGCTCCATTTGAAAATTCTCTTGATTGAAGAGTTGATTCTAGAGAAATTTCTTGACTTATTGGTGGGCTGATTGCAACTTAAGGGATCAGCTTATCAGGACGATTAATCTTAAATATGGTCCTAGATGCAATTCCCTCTGCATTCATCGTGATGTTTGCAGTTGCATTACTTGCAAATAGGTATTATCCAAGTGGCGATCTAATTATAGCATTGTCTTGGATTGACTCATATTAATAAATATTGATTATTTTGTCTGACCTCTACAGGGAATTAAGTGATTTATCGTAACGATATATTATGCTTGAGTCAAATGTCAAATGTTATTAAAAAATATTAGGCAATTATATCTTTTATTTCTTGCGTTTACTTACTTGAATATGTGCCTTATTATAGACAATAAAATTTGACAAATTGACGTAGGTTTTCTTATCTTTTGGTCTACTTTAGGCCTGGCACCCACAAATTTGAATTTTCACAATTAGAACTCACACCCCTACTACCACCGCAATAAGGCGTATGTGAGCTGCGACAGGGAAACTCAAGGAACATTTAACTCTTTCTTTTATTTATCCAAAAGGTTTCAATTAAAACCGAAACAACAATTAAATAATTTAAAAAATAAAAGGAGAATGTGAAAATGTTATAAGTTACCCACATGATGTTATATGTGCCTATAATATGAGGTCACTAGAAATAGTGTTGGGCTAGCCCCTGTATACGTGTCCGACTTCGCTCAACATCTCCTTATATGCGCGTTTTCAAAAATGGCGTGACGTAAATTTGATCAAAAGTGAGAGAAAATAATGGTAAAATTCTGAGGGGCTGCATTGTATTGGCTGGCATGAACGTCAAACTGGTGAGAGGAGTTTGATTACGGGGAGTGACGCCCCCGCCATTCCGAGTTGCCATAGGATATGGCGCATGAAATCCCATCGTCCTCCCCCAGGCTGGAGAACACCAAAGTACAAAGTCTGGAGCTGATCAATGACAGTTTGCAACAAGAGGGGCTGCATTGTATTGGCTGGCAGGAACGTCAAACTGGTGAGAGGAGTTTGATTACGGGGAGTGACGCCCCCACCATTCCGAGTTGCCACGGGATGTGGCCCATCAAATCCCATCGTCCTCCTCCAGGCTGGAGAACACCAAAGTACAAAGTCTGGAGCTGATCACTGGGGAGTGATCCAACAAACCCCATTTTTACCCCTGTCAGACTAGGGACCGCCAAAGGAATGAGTCTGAGGCCGATGCTTCGAGTGGAAGCGGCCCTAGGTGGTAGATGCATAAGCCTACTCGCATCGTCCGGTGAAAGACCACCCCACCAGAATTGGGGAGCGCTAAGTGGTTTTCCCAAATCACGTTCCGCTCCCGCGCTGGTGATCCCGGGTTTCACAGTAGGAGTATATGGACATGATGGTGCTTCCAGGATCAAAATATTCCGGAGGTAAACTCCCCGGCCATTCGGATCTCCGGGCGCTGGGTGGCCCTGGGAGCCCTTCATTCCGCATTTCACAGACAGCAAAGATACCGAACCAATTTAGAAATGATTTCTGCAACATAAGAGGCCTAAATACAAACATAAATTCGGTACACCAACATCTACAAGCAAATAGACCACACATATTAGCCCTTACAGAAACACAAGTATGTTCTACAACAACAACAGTGAACTACCTCTATCCTGGTTACGACTTACATACCCGATTTAGATATAAGTTCGGAATATGCCTTTTTGTCCGAAGCGACCTTTCATGTCATCGCGAGGAAACACTCGAACCGAACAACCTTGACGTCATGTGGCTCAAGTTCACCGCCAAGGGATTAACCAAGTTTATATGTTGTCTCTATCGCCCTCCGAGCGATAGAGCCTACCAAAACTTTTTCTCAACACTAGCTACCACCTTTGACTCAATACAGGTCGATCACCCCAGTTCAGAAATAATCGTTCTGGGAGACTTCAATGCCCACAACACCAACTGGCTCAAACATCACAACAAGACCGACAACGAAGGTAGAGAGGCTGAAGCATTTGCCATCAGCTGCGGGCTTACTCAACTTGTAGACGAACCAACTCGAATCTCAGAGAGGGGCGAATTCGCCGCCCTCCTGGATCTTTTTCTGACCACCAATCCTGACCAGTACAAGGTTACAGTTGGTCCGCCATTAGGTACCTCTGACACAAACTTATTACAACGGTTTGTGAATTGCCACTCATACAGAAGGATCCACCATTGCCTCGCAAAATCTGGCATTACAATTCTGCAAACTGGGACGATCTGAGGCAGTTTTACCTAGATTTTCCTTGGCTCGACGTCTGCTTTGCCACTGACGACCCGTCAGACTGCTGCGAAGAGATCATGCAAGTAATCTCCTCAGGAATGGAAGCATACATCCCAAATTCCATCAAGTTACCATCAAAAGGAAAGCCCTGGTTCGACAAAAGATGCGAAAGAGCTGTAGGAAGAAAACAGCAAGCCTATAAGTACTGGCAGCAAAATCAGACGGCTGAAAATCGCAATTATTTTATCGAAGCGAGAAACGAGTGCAAGCTTGTGATCGACGAAACTAAGGACAAACACAATCAAAGGATCAGGAATAAACTTTTGCAATGCCCCAGTGGCTCCAGGAATTTCTGGTCGGTAGCAAAGGCAGTAAGTAACAACTTTACAAAAATGTCTCTCCCACCTTTGACGGACGAACGTGGCATCACGGCGACTACAGCCAAAGAAAAAGCAAACATGCTCGCCAAAATGTTTTCATCGCACTCTACCTTAGACGTGCCCCAAAGCAAGACTCTCCCCACTATACCGAACATCAACACCACCATGGCAGAAGTCAAGTTTTCTCATCGTGATATTCGCAAAATCCTTAAAGCACTAGATACGCAAAAGGCATCAGGACCGGACGGAATACCTGCCATCGTGCTAAAGAACTGCGCCAACGAACTAACACCTGTTTTTTCCAGGCTTTTTTCTCTTTCTTACAGAAAAGGGATTTACCCATCCTCTTGGAAAGTCGCTCGAGTGCAACCTGTTCCAAAAAAAGGCAAGAAAACCACGCCCTCAAACTATCGCCCGATTGCCTTGCTTCCAATAATCTCCAAAGTCATGGAACGTGTAGTCAACCAGCAACTACTCAAGTACCTCGAGAGCAACAGAATAATCAGCGATAATCAATACGGCTTTCGCAAAGAGAGATCGACAGGAGATATATTGGCCTATGTCACTCATATATGGAGTAGGGCAATTGAAAACTACGGAGAGTCTCGAGCGATTGCGTTGGATATTTCAAAGGCATTCGACAGAGTTTGGCATGACGGACTGCTCAACAAACT
>MU183978.1:9902-121912 GCA_016904865.1 Pissodes strobi
TTATCTGATTCAACTATGTTGAATCGACCCAGGTACGTTATACTACATTGTATTTTGGTAATAATTTTTCTATGGCACTTTTGAGTGCATATCATATTATTCGTGTTATTTCTAAAGCATGCATACCCTTGTGTTAAATTCAAATTTCAGGCCAACTCTACGCTCCTACAGGTACAAACGATAATAGTAAAACTGTAACGGTGTCCGATTATTAGAGAGTTCACTTAAATCAAATCAAATACAATAATTTTATTATCAAAAAAAAATTCTACTCATTGACAAAGCATCTGATATATCTGATTAACGATATGCGACGCCCAATAAAATCTCCAACAATAGAAATTCAAAGAGTTAAATTTAACATACCAAAATTTTAAAAGCAAATATAAAAAAGACAGAGATAAAATCAGTAGGTCTAGTGTATCCCAGGTGAATTATGCGGTACCTAAAGTGCGATGTTGAGGATGAAGATGCTTCGGCATCCTGTGATGGTTGCAACCGTACTATACACAAGAAAGTTGCATGCTCTGATTTATCTGCATCCCAACTGAAAGTAATGGACCTTAAAGGAAAAAGGATTCTGAAGTTTCTCTGCCAGGCTGGGTTGTTAAGTGTGCCAAAACTTATATAAAAGCTATTGATGAGTTGAGGGTGGAAGTCAACCGACTGAAGTCTCAGTCAGCACCAATTGTTTCCGCCTTCAAGTGAGGTTTACTTTAGTGAGTTGCCAGACCGCCAGGCAAGAGCAAACAATTTAATGGTGTTCAACCTCCCAGAGGGAGGCAATGCGAAGGAGATGCCTAGATTGTTTGGTACATTGGTCGATAATCCTCCTGAAATCATGAAAACATCTAGAATAGAAAAGAAAAACAAAAATGGATTTAGATGGGTGAGAGTTACACAGCCAAGTCAACGTGAGGTGCTCTCAGTGTTAAAAAATCGCTCAAGACTTAAGGGCCTGAAAATTTTCATAAATCTCGACTTAACTCCCAAGCAACGTGAACATGAAAAAATGTCCGTGACCGACTGGAGTACCGAAAGGCTCAGGGTGAGAACAATTTGCAGGTAAAATACAACTATAGTGTTACTGATATCATATCAAAAAGCCAATAAAACGCCCACTTTCACAGCCCAAAGACTTTTCAATATACTCTTAAAACCTTACAGGTATTCGTACGAAATTGAGGTGTCTTGGAACCCGTCCCCTGGAGCCACTATGAGATTATTGTTTTTGTGGAGACTTGGCTCAACGAGACCTTCAGCGACGCTGAGTTGTATGTGGATAATTACCGAATCTAGAGAAGAGATCGGTCTCTGCAAACAAGTGTTCACGCCAGAGGGCGTGATGTTTTGATTGCGGTCCATAGTGGTATCAACAGTATGCAACTCTCACTGACTGACGATATTGAGGATCTTTTTGTCCCCATTGACGAGGGAAGAAGGTCACTAATACTTGCTGACGCATATTTTCCTCCGCGTTCACCCACCGTTGTTTATATTTCGTTTAGTGAAGATATTGTTATGCTTTCGGAGAACCACCCTCATGCAAAGGCGTGCATTCTTGGAAACTTCAACCTTCCTCATGCGATGTGGGAAAATGATACAGAACTGTACCTGGAGCGTTCCCCGCTGAGGCGGATTCTTTGGAGGTGATGTCTAGCCTATGTGCGCAACACAACTTATTTCAAGTGAATACAATTACGAATGCCCTCAACTCTCTTCTCGATTTGGTGCTTTTTCAGCATTGCGAAGGTTGTACAGTGCGAAGAGCGGACCAATGTATGTTGCCACAGGATGTATGTATGATGCCCAATTGGATGTTACAGTGTCATTCTACTCGGACAGTAAAAATAGTTCTATGTTGTGTAATGGCTATTACAGAGATTTCAAGTCGGCTAATTTCAATTCCAACATGTGAGGCCCAGGCTCCAATAGGAAGAGTGGCGGATTCTTAGCGCCGCAGGCGGAACATTTTTCGGGTTTGGGATTTGAATCAAGTAAATTTTATGATGCAAGAAAAACCTATAACTTTAATTATTCAAGGAAAACAAGGCTAGAAATGAAAACGAGCCACCCAGGTACTTAAACCTGAGGTATTATTCAGGTAGAAATAAAGTTGACAAACTGTCTTTATTTTTAGTATCAGAGAACAATCCAGCTATTGTGATTTTAACAGAGCACTGGCTCAAACCGGGTGAACCTTTTTTCTTGGAAAATTATGTTTTGGTATCCATCTTCTCTCGCAGTCAGTACATTCACGGTGGATTTTGATATTGGTTGAGAGGGACTTTCTAGAACAGTTTAACTTTGTTGGAAGTTTGATTTTCTTTTGGAGGAAAAAGTTGCGAATTTTCCGAATTTGTACATTTTAAGTTTTTATAGGTCTCCCTCCTCTAATGTTAATACATTTATCGAAAATATAGATTAATTACATCTCTATGAGTGCATCAATAGTGTTGACAGGTGACATAAACGTGGATTTTTTTAGATTGTAATAACTTCCACTAATCTAGCATTGAGTGGGGTATTTAAATCTTTTAATTTGCACATGCATGTTGATCGACCAACTCGCATTACAGCTCAGTGAGCATCCCTTTTGGATTATATTTGCACTACATTTTGTAAAACCTGAGTCAAATGCAAGATAGAAAATGCTGGCTTGTCTGACCATCAAGCTGTATTGTGTTGTTTTTTACTGAACAGGAAGCGCTCTACATTTTCAAAAAAAGTGGGAAGATTGTATAAGTACTAGGAGGAACTTTGGTAAATTTAAGGAATACTGTAGTCCGACAAACTGGGATGGTATGTCAGACAGTAGTGAACCTCTTCAGCGATGGTGAGTGTTTTTGAGTTGGCTTTTCCTCTCGTGACAATTAAGGAAAAAAAAAAGAGAAAACCTTGGCTTCCAAGCTGGAGTTGGAACCAGTGATGCTGTAGAGTGTCTCTATATGCAGTTGAATTCGGGAGAGTGTGCAACGGCAGTTTTCTGTGACCTATCCAAAGCCTTTGATTGTATGAGTCAGGGAATACTGCTGCATACCCTTGAAATCTATGATTTCAGAGGAATTGCACTTAACTGGTTCCGCTCGTACCTGTCGAGTAGAAAATAAAGAGTGCTTTTTGGGAACGCTGTGTCTACAACTGATGTGGGTGTGCCCCAGGGTTCCGTCCTTGTACCAATCTTGTTCTTTATTTACGTCAACGATCTTCCGCAGATTTCAATTAAGGGCAAATTTACTCTTGTTGCGGATGATACAATACTTTGGCATGGTTCAGATCCTAATTGGCTAAAGGCTACTATTGATAAAGACTTAAATCTGGTGAAGTCATGGTGCGAGTCTTAACAGGTTGACATTTAATGTTTCTAAGACCAATATTTTGACTTTTAAGTGTAATCTGTTGCAGAAAAGAGCCATCCGTTATATGTATCGAGTTCCTTTTCGAACCCCCTATCGAGCCTTATTTTTGAAAAATTCTGTGCTGACACACTTCTGTATTTATACTGGAGACAACTTTTCTAATACATAAAAAATATAAACATCGGCTTAACCCTCCATCAGATTGCAGTTTTCGAAACTCCTTCACACTTGCACTGCCCATCCCAAAAACTTAGCGGGTGAGGGCCTCTATTGTGTATGGGGGCAGGAGGGCTTTTAATCACCTGCCTCTTCGCATAAGAAAAATGGAATATGAAGCTAGTTTCAGAAAAAATTTTACTGGCAGAAGAAGCATTTTATTCTCTGGAAGAATATTTTAATACAAACTTTTAGTGGTGGTTATCTGTTTAGTATTTTATGAATTATTTTCTTTATTTTTGTTTGTTTATTTATTTACTTGTATTCATCAAACATTTTGTATTTGTTTATATTTTTACATTTTTTATAAATTTATTTTCTACTGTCAGAATGTAGATAATTAATTTTAATTTCTTAACTGCTAATAACACTTCTGTTTATAACAATAAAACGATATTTGACTTTGACTTATTCTTTGACGCGTTGACTTTTTTATGGAGGTTTTCGCCAATAGCTCTACTAAAACCATAAAATAAATAAAACTCGAATTTCTAATAAATAAAAATAAAATAAATAAAAATATATAAATATTTACGGGTGTACCTTTATGACAAAAAAATCTGTTTTTACCCTGTTGAATCAAATAAATATGTACCTACCTAACTACAAAAACCCAAAGTAATTTTCTTATTAAGAAAATAAAATAAAAATTATTATAATAACAAATAAACATTTCTCTGTCTATTTAACATTCACTTTTTATAAATCAAGTCTATCCTTCGGTTATTTAAGTTTGCAAATTTATTTATAATGTCTTCATAAAACTGAGGATCTTCACTAACACTTTGTATAATTCCTTTTTCTACAGCAATCATTGTAGAAAACCGTTAGGCACTCTTGTGTCTTCGTATTTCTTAAATACGTTTTAATGCGCTTGAGACACGAAAAATTTCTTTCTACCGACACACTTGTTGCGGGAATATTTGACACTATAACAGTTTGTATGTTTCCGAAAAGATAATTTTAAATTCCTTGTATATTATTTCTAATATTTGTTAAATATTTAAATTACAAAATTGTTCGTCCCTGTACAAAACACTAAAGTTCGATTTTTAGCCGGTCTTAAAACATTTGGATACATTTTAAATAAACAATCAAACGATTTTGCGGGAAAATTCTATACATATTCGGTAAATGTTGAAGGGTACTAATGAAAGGAAATCTAACTCGTGAAGATTATTAAAACGAATATTTATTAGCTTAAAAATATTTCTAACTCATTGTCACTTTTGCCTCGTTTTCTTGGTAATTCAGTTTTATTAAATTTTTCTTCGTCTCCTAGTTCAGAAATTCGTCGAGCAGCGATTTTGATTTGATTAGAATACTAGTTTATGTTCAAAATTTTTGTTTGCAGATTTTGAAAAAGTAAATCTGTGCGTGGAAAAATTTCGTAATAGATTCTGTTTAAAATAGCAAAGTTAAAGTCTTGAAAATGTTTTAAACATCCCTTTGCCGAATTTACTGATTCGGAATCTGAAGTTTTGTCGTCAATTATAGTTTGAAACATTAATATTAAGTGGTGCTATTCAGTAGCAACTAAATTTAGGATTTTGGAACGGGTATACTAGCATGTTTCAACCGAACGTGAATGAATTATGATAAAAAGTTGGAATACCTAACAAAGTACAAAAAACTCGACTTTTATCTATTTGTTTAGTGCCTTGCTACAGCACAATGTTTAACCTATGTGTCCAACAAAGAGTAAAAACAAAGCCAGCAAACAAGAAGATTTTATCTTTGCCTGAAGGCCATTTAGCTCGCCAGGCATAACACTGGCCCCGTCAAAACACTGAGCCACTAATCTTTCCCTAAAATTATATAGCTTCAACAGGCTTTCTAACAATAACTGGCTTAGTTTAAAGCTAAATCAAACATTATATTATCCTGATTTTGACAGTGGTGGAGTGGTGTTGAAAAAGCAGCTGCTTTTCAATCTCTTAAAACACTTCACCAATTAGAACACTATAAAATGTTAAAAGTTGGCTATTCTCTATTTAAAATTTCTATTTCCTGCTAATATAGAAAGACAAAATATTTCTTTGGTTCTTAAAGTTCTTAACCCTTTCGTAGTACAAGCGTTAATTCAATTCGGGTCTAAAATCGAAAGACACTGCTGACTACTGGAAACGTTTAAATGACGAATACTGCTCGCTAGATGCGAGTGTTTTGTCGGTGTTATTGGCTAAATCGGGGACCGGTAGTTTAAGGACTGACTGTTATTTATTAAAGACAGCTTGAGTGTGCTTCGATAGATACACTGAGCGCTAGGTCAAGTTGGCACAGCAATATTACATGCTTCACAACACAATCAAAGGCTCTTGTGAGAGTATTTCATTTAAAATAATGATGAATATATGAATGACCTTTTGTTCTGCACTATTCCTAACACAATATAAATATTAATATAATTTTTCTATCTTTTTAGGCGGATAAAAACCTCTCCGAAAACAATATCAACCTGCTGGATCAACTGTCAAACGGCACTGCCATATTGAACAGCAAGAATATCAACTATGGTGTAGGTTCCCCAGACATTCCCGGTAATGACTCGGGGATATTCGAGATTCAGAAGGGTATTTTTGTTGATCAGGCTGCGCTGAGTCAACTGACGCAGAACGAGGTGGCGGTACTAGACGAGAAGAAAGGCATTCTGATCATTCCGGTGCCATCAGATTGAAGCTATTGTTACTGCTGCAAAGAAGAGAAGCGCATTCTGAAGTAAGCGTAACATTGTCGAGAACGATTTTACAGATTTCCAAGCGTTTTCTCAGTTTTTGGAGGGCCGGAAGAGTTGTATTTGTTTGTTCTATAGGTTGCTGTCTGACAAATGATAAGCAAACCAGAACATAAAGTTAAAATTCTCATCTCATCATCTCCCCATTATACTTTGGAACATGGGGAGATAAGGCGGCAAGTGAGGGAACGAAATATGGCTTAGAGGAATTATCAGAAAAATAATGATAATAAGAAAACATTTGTATGGGATAAATTAAAAATATATTTGTTAGGATGTTGAAATATTTCCATAATAAAATTAATGGCTGAAAATCCCTGAAGAAAATAGTTAAGAGTAGTAAGAAGTCACTTGATATAACTATAAAATTTAGCATTAATGGAGTAACGTCGAACGGCTATAAGTGGGAAAAAGTGGCTGATGAGTCTTAACATATTTTCATTGAGCGAATAGAGCCAATACCAGATTGCAGTTCGACTGACCCAAAATTAATTCAGGCTATTGCATACTAGCATACTACTTTTTTTAAGAATAAAGATGGCTCTGAAGAGATTATAGTTCCAGTTTTAAAAGATATTTTCAATATAATAGTTATGCGAGTCTGCTTTTAAACGCTTCATTACAACATGACACGTTTCCTGGTAATTAAAAACTAATCGTAGTGGTTTCCATACTAAAAATTGACAATACCAGTCATGTAGTGAATTTGAGGCCAGGAAATACCCTTCCAACTATTGAAGTACTATTACAAATAATGTGCGCGAACAGCTGGTTGAATATTTTGAAATCAATAATTTGTTTATAGATCATCAAATTGGTTTCAGAAAAGATCACTCCTGTGAGACGTCAATATAATTCACTATTTCAAAATGGAAAGAAACGCTTGATGCTGTACAGTAGACAATAACTCTATTCGAAATAGAGGAATGAGAATAATCTTACGTTGAATTAGAGCCAGCAACAACAATAATTACACTGCACAATGTCACAAATACCAGCGATTTGGATTAGCAACTCTGACGCTAAACCAAAGTGTCATAAATGTGCTGGCGACCATTTTTATGCGGACTGCAAAAAAACAATGACCATCCTGGCAAAATGTTGTAACTGCGGGGTATAATTGGGTAAAAAACCCAATTATAAAAAAGCGTCCATCTACCACAAACCTGTTAATAGCTCAATACCTTAATCCAAGTATCAAAAACGAACACTCAAACCCATCTCCATTATTTCTATGAAAGAGGGAGAGATAGAGGCCAAATCAAATAAAATAGTTAACATCATACGCAATAACTCCGTATTCAAGTTAGTCTCGAACCTCAATATTAATTAGACCAATTAACTTGATTTTAGACACTTAGAACGCGAACTTTCTCTATCCTAAAAGACATGATATTGCGGACTTTCTGACTGAACACAAAATGAACATCTCCTTAGTTCAGAAAACCTTCCGTAGGCCTCAGACTAAACTCGATATTAAAAACTGCACAATACACAGAAATGATGGGCTCGACCGCGTAGGTGATCAAAATCAAAGTGTCATAAATGCGCTGGCGACCTTTTTTATGCAGATTGGAAAAATCCAAAGACCATCCCGGCAAAATATTGTAACTTCAAAAGAAACCAGGGCATCATTTGCCCAAAAAGAAACTCAATTATAAAAAACGTCTATCTACCCACAAACCTGTTAATAGCTCAATATCTTGTGCCCAACCAAATAACAAAAACGTGCACTCAAACCCCTCTCCATTCTTTCTATGAAAGAGGGAGATATAGAGGCCAAATTAAATAGAATAGTTAACATCATATATAATAGCTCCTCATTCAAGTTAGTCTCGAACCTTAATGTTAACTAAATCAACTAATTTGGTTTTGGACTATTGGAACGCGAATTCTCTCTACACTAAGAGACATGAGTTCGCGGACTTTCTGACCGAAAACAAAGTAACATCGCCTTAACTCAGGAAACCTTCCGTAGGCCTCATATATTGAAAACTATAAAATACACTGAAAGTATGGGTTCGACCGCGTAGGCAGCTGCAGGACTGCGAGACATTATAGATAACCTAAAACATGACATGACACCATTAAACCTCCAGTCTCGGTCATTTTCGAGACCACGTTGATAAAACGTCGGTCTTAACGGACGGCAACGTCATAATACAATCGATATATAAACCTCAAAATGAATTAACCGACGCAGACACGTTCCCAGGCATTCTAGACGTAGCCATTACTTAGAACTTCCCGCATAACAATCATAAGCAACGTAGAAGAGCTCATTTTGCTGTAACGCCTTATAAAGGGGCTGGTATATGGCACTGCTGTCAGGCAATTTGCCAGCACGATTTGGCGGTGACCGTGACGTTGTCTGGTTCTAAATCATGTCACGGCCACCGACATTCACAAAAAAATGTAAGTTAATAAAAAAGCTCATACAAAAATGATCCTACAGGAACATCCGGTTCCACCCCGGCCTGGGTACCTGTGTGAATGTCTTAACTAGGACGCCCGATTCTTCCTCGGGGGAAAAACGATCACTGAACGTTTATCACGTGTCGCCCAATGGCCTGTGCTAATGGCGCCAAAAGAGCCGCTACGGGACGTGTTCACTCGACCGAATATGATGCGGAAGTGAAGAGCTCATCTCTTACGATTAACAACATGGGCAACGAAGCTAGAATAGAGAGAGTCTACAGAGAACCAAGATCCAGAGGATGAGATTCCACTAACTAAAAACAAAAACCTCATATTCCCTCAAAAGTGGAAACCAATTAGCCTTGTAGATATGTTCTACATTGTTGTGGAGGATTCATGTTTACCTTACAAATGTTTGCTTTTATTTCCACCTGTATGTACAATATGTGGGAACGTAGAGCGTCTTCGGCTCTGGCTCCAGGATGTAAACACAAGTGTTAGTTTAGTGACCCTAACGAAGCTGAAAACCCTAAAGGAAACAGTTTCTTTCTGCTGTTTACACCCTGGAGCCAGAGCCGAAGAGGTTCTACTTTTCCAAAAACTGTACATAGAGGTGGAGACAAAGGCAAACATTTGTAAGGTAAACAATTAGCCTTGTCTCCTCCATGAATAAAATCATGGTGAGATTAATGCTAGACATACTGTGCGTCCACATTACAGAAACGACTTACTACCAGTTGAAAATTCAGCTTCACTCAACAATCATACAAATAGCCAGTCTTGTAATCTGTAGGACTGCAACAAAGAGCATCCACTGGAGTGGTAGTCCTAGATGTAGAAAAAGCCTTCGACTAAATTCTGGCACAACGAACTTTTATAAAATACTGGAACTCCCGACTTCCACGGCACAACTCATTTGCTCCTTCCTCACTATCCAAGTCAATACCTCACTCTTAAACACTAGACATATGAAGGCAAGAGTCCCCCCAAAGCCCCACATTACTCACTTTACACCTCAGACATCCCAACACACCCATTGTACAAAACTATCAATATAAGCTGACGACACATGCATTTACACAACAAAGACCACCTAGACATAATAGCCGAGTGGACAGACTCATGGAAAATCAAAATCAAAAATCAATGATGACAAAACACAGGCTACACTCATAGGCAGGAAAATAAACACTCCAAGGCTCCATCAGATACCTAGGAGGTATCACTGATAACAGACTAACTATCTAACAACATTCATATAGACACCAAAATCAAACAAAGGGCAAAAAAAGCATAATGACACTCAACAATAAAGTCCCGTTATACAAGCAAGTCATAAAACCAAAAGTTATATATGGAGCCATTGCCTACATACATACTAACTAAACAAATAAATGCAAACTTTCCAAAACAAAACTATAAGAATCACTGACATACATACTTCTTTATAAGTAAACACACCATTTTCTTAGAACATACAAACCAGAAAAATAAATCCAAACACAACAATATACATATAACATAAAAGCAATCCCCCCCCCATTAGTCCCCAAAAACGCAACATAAAACATTTACATTAATGATGTGGTTTCTAGCCCCTCCAACCTCTAGGTTTTCCCTAGGAACTCGAATAAGAGTAGGTTTAACAATCTACCCAAATTCTTAGTGCATTTCTTTCAAAAACATCAACTTAACAACCAACCATAAAGATTTTACCTTAACAGTTTATCCTCAATACTGTTTTTGCCTTCGCTGCTTTACAACACTTCATAAAAGCAGCAATAAAGTCCTAAAGTCAGGAGCAGGACCCTCCTCAACATCTCAGAGATGCTTCAATGAAAGGCACATCTTTACATCCTTCTGGCAGTTCATTCACTCAGACATGACACATCAAATTTTGTCTTCTACCTTTTTCATCTGTAAATTGCACTATTCTTCAAAATAGCAAACTAAAACTATCGGAGATCTTCCAATACGGAGTAAAAGTGCTTAATGTACTATCTGTATGAGAATTTGCAAGCCAGCGTCCGTCGCCGTCGCGTGTCTTGCCATTCTTTCTGAACTTAAAATATGAAATTTGTGTTTCTCCTCTCTTTTCCTATAGTGTATTTATGTGTTTCAGAAATTTTGTTGGTTTAGTTTGATTTAAGTTGACTGTTGTAATGTGTGTTGTTTTTATTTTTACAACTGTGATAACTGCTAATAATATTAATGTGAAAAATTTAAGAACTAATTAAGTACTAATTTTTTAATTATTATTGTATATTAGGACTTCCTACGATTTTATGGCTGTGTATATTGTATAAGAACTATTTTTGAGTGTACGTAAAAAGTAAAAATCATAGTGTATGTTTTTCTTGCATAAACCAATGCAAATGGTTCGTTGTTAATCAATAAATATGTCTTAAGATATGGAGATAAACTAAGTAATAAAAATGCTGAAATATTGTGGTGTTATTTTTTTGCTAGGATCCGCCCGTATTTTTAGTAGTGACTAGTGATCGAAGTTTTAGGTTGGATTGCTCAAAATCAATGACGGTTTTCAGTGTAAACGGCACTGGTTGCAGTCAAATAACTAATTCCAAGCTTATTTATTCGGAAAGTATTTGATTTACTTAAAAAACCTTTGAGCATTAATTAATTTTCGAAGGTAATTAAACCCAAAAGCCAGAGACACCTAAATTATATGTAGTTTGTATTATTAGCTCTGAATGCGATGTGATTTTGTCTAAATTAGAAATTATCTTATTTAATTTGTTATCAGGACATGCGCCTGTTATTGTTGCGAGTGATTTTAATACAGATTATAAATGTGCTGAAAATACAAATGTAGAGCGCTCAATTGTTTGCTTAACTCGTCTGGTCTGAGCATATATATTGATAGTTAAACAAGAATAACAAGGCGAACAGCGTCAATTTTAGATTAAGTATGTTCTATATACATGTTTTTGACCTTTTCCCTTACTTTTTCTCAAGTAGAAAGTTGTTATATTCTCAAACCATCAATAGAACAATATCTCCAATCATGTTAGAAGTTTTGATCTAAAGATTTGTATCTTTAAACAATAAAGCATATTTTGGTTTGATTTGATATTGTCAAACGCCATTAATCTCTTCTGCTAAAAGAATATTGGGATGTCTATGCGAAATCTTTTGGGCTTGACTTTGTCAGTAACGCATATTTACAAAACGGTATGAAGCATATTATCAGCATCTCTAAATATCTCTTATTTTAACAGGGCTCCGAGTTTTCTTTACCGATAGTTAGGAATCATTGGAACTTGGCTCTCTTCTAGATATCGCTGCTTTCCATCAAAAGAGGAAAGAGACTTAAAATTATTATTTTAGTCATATTGTTACTTGTTTATTTACAACATATATCGCGCGTACAAATAAAATTCCTTTAGAAAATAACTATAATAATGTACAATATACTTCAAATAAAAATTATCCTTAATAAATAGGAATGAACCTACATTATGTAAATTAATACTAGCGAGTCCCTGGCTGATTTTCAAGCCCACACGTTAGTCGCTGAGGAGATCGTCATCAAGATTTATGTCCTAAAACGAAATAGATATTAGCTAATGAAAGAATCAATTTTATTTGTTTGGATGTTCTCCGTAAAGCTTTGAATGAATGATATTAGAAAAATATTGTACTTTTCCGGCCACTAATTTACTAATTCTGTCAATAATATCCGCATCCGAATAGTATGGTTGTGAGATTTTCAAGTGTTTCAGTTTTGAAAGAAAGTTGTGGATAACTCATTATTTTCGGTTCTCCTCTCGCCCTCAGTCGGATTCGTATATCCGGTTGCGAAAATTCAGGTATTCAGAATAAGTAGTAGGAAGTATAATTACTTTGGTCAGTTTAGGAAAATATTTTAATAGTGGTTATACCGATAATGTTTTCATGAAACTTACCGTAGTATCAATGTTTTCATCCAGATTAACACCATCTAAATCCAAGTCTATATCGTCGTCGTCCTCTTGCTGTAATGACGTTGCAGTAGCTGAAGCTGAAGGCCTATATAAAATATTCAATTAATTCTTGTAGATCTAATGTTTGTAAAATTTTAAATTTTTAGTCAGGTTTTTAGCCCATGTTTTAGTGTTTGCTACTGCTTACTGGTGAAATTTGTGACATTGTTGTTAACTGTTCATAAGTTTTTATACAGGTCTGCATCTATTTACAACTATAGTCTAGGGCTAAGGAATTTTGTCGAACAACTTAAGTTAAGGGTCTCTTGAAACCCCCTATATTAGTCGAGCAGATTCAGAAAGTCGTGCGTGTTTTTTTAGACAAACAAATGGATGTGCGGAAAAAATGAATTTAGAGCGACGAGGTTGCCACCAAAATATTTGCAGTTTCAGTTGGCTTGAAGTTATTCGAAGTTAAGCACTTAAAAAAACAAATTAGAAAATAGGACACGAATATAACAAAAAAATCCAAACTGCACGGAGGGGCAGAGTGCGAAATCTAAATCCTCAAGTGCAAGAATTGGAGGTTTCGAAACGATAGCTATTAACTTCCATAGAGACTTGACCTTGACAGCGCAAATCAACTCCCACATGAATTAAGAAAATTAAATGATGGATTGTACAACAAACAACAATATCCCTGAAGTGAATATCCAACTGTAAATTAAACTTCTACTAACGGCAATAAATGAACACCTCAGGTTCTTCGGTTTGGAAACCATTCATGTCCCATGTGGTCTAATTGCTTTGTCATAATCCACTTTCAATATGAAGAGGACTATGGAAAGTCTTGTAAGTGCGTTTCCTCCATTGAGTCGAAACTTCTCGATATGACTACGTGATATTGTTTACCGGAATCCCGAATGCTTTGCGTGGTAAGGTAACAACTAACCATGGACGATTCTTGCTACAAAATGATTTCTGAAGTTGCGATCAAAACAAACCTGATTATCGTTACCCGGGCTTATTTTGCCAGCGGAAAAACTTGGACAATTTTATTTATCATTTTAACTTGGATATATGAAGGGGCATACAAGAGTGAAACACTGACGGCTTTTATATCTGTTCTGATAGCTTCATATCTTCTTTCAATCGTAATTGGAACGGTACCATAAATTAGGTAACAAAACGCGAATCAGAAAGCTTATTTGCTCCGAACTAGCATATATTTAATATAGCGATCAAAATCTTCTCAATTAGTTCAATTATAACAGCATCAAGGTAAGGCAAAGTTCTTCAAACGAATTATCTGTAAAAGGTCCCCTTATCACTTGTTATCAAAACGTTCTTAGCAGTTGCAACATGAAGTGATAAACAGTAATTGATAGCATTGATTGGAACTTCTTGGTTTGTAGAGACATTAACGACGCCATACCATTGAGATTATACTATTTTAAATATGGCCATAAATGTATATATTCTGAAAAGTAAAATACCCACACATATGAAATCGCATAAAAGTATTTAAGGAACCGATTTTAATTATTCCTAAATGAGGACTTCATTTCAGCCAAAATAATATCGTGAACAACGTCGACGCGTTCTGGTCCGATATTAAATCCAAATGAAGTAAAATTATTGGATATCCCACGATAGATAGATAATATACTTTATAACTTAAGATAGAAATCTTGGGTACAAAGCATCCTACAACTAAAGAAATAAATTTATAAAAAAGCTAATAACAAGAATAATAAAAATAAATGCACCTAAAATAAGAAACAGCATTTAGATTTAAAAAAATAATAAAAAGCTACAGACTATTCAATACAGGAGACAAGACACCAGGGGCGTAGCTACCGCGGTATCAGCCGTAGCAATGATACGGGGTCCCCGAGCTAGATGGCTCCGCAACCGTATGTGAAAAACTTTCAACCACACCCACCACTAGTAAAATCATTAAATTTATCAATAAAATTGAAGTCTACATCTTGCATCTAATATTATTCAATCGTTTTCTAAACCATATCGATAAAATCCCATTAATCTTCTTCTTCTTCAGCCGTCATTCATCCAGTGTTGGACATAGGCCTCTTCCAGTTATTTCCATGCTTTTCTATTTTTGGCTGTTCTCATCCATTTCTTTCCGGCTACAGTCACTACATCGTCTATCCATCTCTTCTTTGGCCTTCCTACCTACGCTCCTCATTGTTCCTCGAGGTCTCCAAAAAGCTACTGTGTATGACCACTTCTCCGTATTCTGTCTCGCTACGTGTGCCACCCATTGTCATCTTAGCCTCGCTATTTTCTCCATGATATCAGTTATTTTGGTTCTTCGGCGTATTTCGGTGTTAGGAATTTTGTCTCTCAATCTTATACCATGGCCCTTTCCATGGCCCGTTGAGTCACTCTGAGTTGTTCTGCCACCTTATTTGTTATTGGCATAGTTTCCCGACCGTAAGTTGCCACTGGTAGTATGCAACTGTGGTACGTTTTGCGTTTTAAATGTATTGGGATATTCTTGTCCTTAAAGATAAAGCTGAGTTTGCCAAAAGTTGCCCACGTTAAATGTATCCTTCTCTTAATTTCTAAAATTTGATTTTTTCCATTTTTAATTATATGTCCCAAATATATATAATGCTCTACCCTTTCTATGATGGTGTTGTCTATAATAATATCTTCTTAGCTGTTGCTTATTATTTTTGTTTGGTCAAGATTCATCTTTAACCCTATTTCCTTTGATTTTTCGTTTAGGTCTTGCAGCATTAATTTTAATTCTTGCATGTCTGTGCTTATCAGCACTATGTCATCCGCGAATCTTAAATGGCTTAGGTACGTTCCATCGATCTTTAATCCCTTTCTGTCCCAATCTAGTTTTTTGAACACATTTTCCAACGCCAAGGTGAACAACTTAGGCGAGATGGTATCCCCCCTGTCTCACGCCCTTGCTAAGGCTTATCTTTTCGGTTACTTGGTCTTCGTCTATTTTTACGTGTAGAGGTAGCTCCGTCATATATATTCTTAATGAGGGCAGAATATCTAGAAGCAAATCTAGCGTCGTATATAGCTGTCAAGAAAGCCCATGTTTCGACACTGTCAAAGGCTTTATGATAATCTACGAAAGCTAGGTGCAACGGTATATTGTATTCTGTTGTTTTTCAACTACCGTCCGGATTGTTTGTAAATGCTCGATGGTGCCGAATCCCTTACGGAATCCCGCCTGTTCTGCTGGTTGATACACATCCCACTTCGCTGTCAATTTGTCCTTCCAATAGACATTTATTCAGTAGTAGTCTTATCGCCTCTTCTAGAGTGGTTCCCCCAATTTTTAACATCTCTGTGGTAATTTTGTCCTCTCCGGGAGCTTTCCCGTTCTTCATCTGTTTGAGAGCGACTACTCTAATTTCGGACTGTATTATTTCAGGAAGATCTTCTGAGCCTATATTTAGGATGTGTTTGGGGTTACTTCTAGGGTTTGGAATAGTGGATTTGTAGAGTTTCTCATAAAATGTTTGGATTTCCTTAGTATTTTTCTCCTTGTGTGATATTAACATTCCACTCTCGTTTTTTATTTTTATGATTTTTTGTCTACCGATGGAATTGCTTGTCTTCAGCACTTTCATATTTTTGTTGTTCTCTATTGTTTCTAATATTTGTTTCGTTTTGTGTGCTCTTAAGTCTTTCCTAATGTTTTTCTTAATTTTTGCATTTAGGGTACTATACTCAAGATGGTCTCTTGGTTCTTTTTCGTTTCTCTATTTGTACTATCGTCTGCGGTTTTAATTTGGCCTTTTTTTTTGTTTTTCACTCTACTACATATTTTCTTTGTAACTATTTGTATGTATTTAGTTATTTTTTCGGCTAATTCGTCTATATTTTTGTTTCAAGTGAGTTTGGTGTCAACTTCCGTGCTAATTCCTCGTGATACTCGTCCTTTTTTTGTGTTCATACTTCTGACGTTGGGAAGGGATCTTTCCTTAATAGTTTTATTCTCTCTAACTTTGTATTAATAGATATCCTGGCACGCACCAACCTGTGTTGAATCGGTTTAACACAGAGATATCTCTGCATATTGCTCTGGTGTTTGAGAGGATGAAGTCTTCCTTTGTACTTGTTTTTTATAAAACATATTCAAATAAAACAATTTTTCGGTAATTATAAAGTTAGTTAGTATCTCTCCTCTGCTCTTTCTATATCCCAGCCCGAAATTTCCTATGTAATCTGAATCGCCAGTTTGTCTTTTCCCTATTTTGTCATTAAAGTCCCCCGTGACGATGACATAATGGTTTATTTCTAGGCTCCCAGCATGTGTTAGGTCTTCATATAGTTTTTCCACCAGTTCATCGTCCGCAGTGGAAGTTGGTGCATACCTATGTATTACCGGGAGGTTATAGCGTTTATTCAATTTTAAGACTTGGTATATCAGTCTTTCAGAAACTGCTGAATACTTGACCATCATGTGTTCTATCCGTCTATTTACCATAAAAGCCACTCCTCTCTGACTGACTGACTGAAAATTCCATTCCTAATGAATAAATAATAAAATTCGCGCAGCCACAGCCCTACAGCTCTAAATTTAATTGTCTCGCGCCTCGGGAAAATACCGAATTATCGTATGCGTGTCGTGTCGGTAAAGTTCTGATTTTTCGTTTGTTACGGTTCGTTTAAACTACAATTATTATTAACTCTGACACTGGAGTCAGTACATATTCATTGGTGTTTGATATATGATATATTAAGTGTTGTGATTTACGGAATTATGCGCCAGAGTTAGAGAGTTTACCCGAGAGTGGTGCGATAAAAAGGAAAGCCAAACAAAAGAGAGCTGATGCTGATATTCTCTCTAACACATTCGCTAAATTTAACGTGGAGTTCTTATGGAAAGTGACAAAAATATAAACCTTAACATAAAACTTCAATAATGCTTCGTAAAATCCGCTTCATCCTCGTGGAAGGCGTTTTTTTAACGACTTTTGGGTAAAAATTGGCGCGGCGCCTCCACAAAAATAATCATTCAGTGCGTTCGGCTCCAATTTACAATCGACCAATCCTCCCTCTGTGTGTTGGCTGACCCATTCAAACGCTCCTTTAGTAGTTCTCCTTTGCAACCCTAATTATCTTCCTGTACACCCAGCGGTAACTCCGACAATGTCGAACAATGTTCTGATCATTAGCATACTTGCATAATTCAGACAAAAAATGACGATTTCGTGCCGATGTTCTGAGACTAAGTTTGATCCATTTTACGTTTCCCGGTCTTGAGGATTCTCACAGGGAAACATTGGTTGGTGGATAAAACAGGGTAAATGGCTCGGGAGCCATTCGAACTGCATCTCAATTAACAGACGCAACAGCGCGAGCATATGCACCAAAGTTCGACCCACTGAATCAGACACCAGAACATTGCTTAAATTGGTACATAAATAATCAATAGTAGTAGCAGAAGGGGATGTAACTTGTGTTAAAGCACCAACATGCATCGTTAGGGCATACGACTACAGGATGCCAACAAGTGCAGTCCGCTGTGGCATGAAAACATTGGTATAATTAACATTAAAACCACCAGCCAATATAACTAGAGTGCAAGGAGATCCGGGACAAAAACGAATCAAACCTATCCAGGAACACACCAATATTTCCAGTAGGAGGCTTATAAATACAAAGAACATACACATTAAAACGCCTGGAGAAAGCGACTGGAAATTCAAAACTCTCCATCAAAAAAAATATCAAAACTATCAATTTTACAAAATGAGTTTCGCGAAGAAAGAGTCTAGCGAGCCAAAACTGATTGCTAATTTATTTCCGGATTTTTATCAAATCGGTTTTTACCACATCTGATCCTACAATTAATAACCATTAATGCTTAATGTAATAACAAATCTTCCAAATATCAAGCGCCACCAGTCAGAATTGCAGTATAAGAACTCCAGACCAACCTTATCAGTTTCATTTAGCTATGTTTTCCAGCTTTCTCTAAATTTAAGTCGAGTTCCTCTTCCTATCTTTTGAAAACCCGGTCTAGACCAAAATTTCTAGCCGTTGCGTTGATACTGTGTTGTTTATTTTTTAAGGTATACTCTAAAGACAATCTGGTTTTCATCTTATTTCGGGGGTGTTATTAGAGGGTGTTTGTGGGGTCTAACCACTCCAAATATGAGTCACTTGCGTGGGAAATTCCGCAAGGCTCGGTCCCGGGACTAATTCTGTTTCTCCTTTATGTCAACGATCTTGCTTGTCTTGATATTCAGGGCAGATTTACCCTTTTTGGTGATGACATTACGCTTATCTGCCAGGGCACACGACTCTGTCAGAGAACCTTTAGAGGGTAAAAGACTGATTTGTCGATGAATTTCAAGGTCTGGTATTTTAAGTGTCTGGTCTGTTCTGGGTGTGCCATGAAGGATGTGGCCATGACTGGCATCGGAAGTATCTTAGTTGAGAACTATCCTGGCTGCAACAGCAGATAATGACCATAAGTATGAGGGAACAAATTACCAATCTTGCAAACAAGATTTCGTCTGGTTTTGCTGTTACGGCAACTGTTCAGAAGCTTGGCAGAGGTGTATACTTTGCCCTGAAAGAATCGCACCTTTGCTATGCCATAAGTTTTTGGGGTAATTCAAGCAATTACTTAATTCAAACGCTATTTGTTCTCCAAAAAGCGCATACATTACATCCTCCCTCCTCCTCCTCTCAGGTGCCGTCTCTGTTGAGGTTGGCGACTATTATGGCAAATTGGTCTCTATCCTGTGCTTGATGGATGAGCGTATTTCCTTGGGTTTTGGTCCAGTCACTTATATTTCGGAGCCATGATTTGTTATTCCTGCCTATATCCCGTTTTCCCTCGATTTTTTCTTCCAGTATTAGTTGAATCTGTTCGTACTCTGCATGTCGCATTAGATGCCCTAGATAAGCTGGTTTTCTTATTTTGATGGTGTTAATGAGATGTGGGCGTGTGTGTATTCTTCTTATGACTTCCTCATTTGTGGTCTTGCTTATCCAGCTTATCCGTAACATTCGGCGATACAGCCACATTTCGAAGGCGTTCAGTTTTTTCGTATCCTCTGCTTTGAGGGTCCAAGTCTCACTTCCATACAAAAGCGTTGACCATAATATATAACATTTCAGGGTTCTGAGTCTTGTCGCGACTGGGAGCTTCGGGTGACAAAGTATCTTACGCATATTCATGAATCCAGTTCTGGCAATTTCGATTCTTCTTCTAATTTCTTTACTGTGGTTCAATTGACTGTTGATCTCTCTGCCCAGATAGGTATAGCTTTTTACATTCTTCAGGACAACGTGATTTAGCACCACATTAGCTCTGAGGACTTCTCGGGGGTTCCTATTGAATATCATAGTCTGGGTTTTAGCTGTGTTTATTTCCAGATCCATGTTTCTGCGTTCTGTTGTTAGAATGTCCATAAGGCTTTGCAGTTGTTCTTTAGTTTCAGCCAGCACTACAGTGTCGTCAGCGTATCGGATGGCACCGTCTTGTCGGCTGTTTAGTGATGATTGTATTATATATTCCGCATATACGTTAAATAGTAAGGGGGAGAGAATGCATCCCTGGCGTACTCCTCTTTCAATTTCGACATAGTTCGTGTTGTCGTTGTTGGCTTTGATGCATTCTTCGTGGTTCCAATATATATTTCGAATTATAGCTATGTCCTGTCCATCCTGTCCTATCTTTTTCATGACATGTATTAGTTTTTCATGCTGGATACGGTCGAATGCTTTTTTGTAATCCACAAAGCAAACATACAGCTTCCTCTGCACTTCCAGGTATCTTTCTGCTATTAGTGTTAGACTTATAATTGCTTCCCGCGTTCCTGTTCCCTTTCTAAATCCGTTCTGCGAGAGACTCAGGTAATCTTCGCATTTATTCGATTGAATATTATCTTCATAAATATTTTAGCTGCGTGGCTCATCAGGCATTATTGTCCGGTGATCTTCGCATTTCCGAGCTCTGCATTTCTTAGGTATGGCAATGAAGGTGGAGGTGAGCCAGTCTTTTGGGAGTGTTCCGGTTTCATTCGGTTGTAAATTATTGTTAACCCTGTGATGGCTTCCTCGCTTAGATGTTTGAAGTTCTCTGCTGTAGTAAGATCTTCTCCCGGGGCTTTGTTGGTTTTTGCTTCCCTGATTGCTCCAATGACCTCAGACTTCAGTATGGATAGGCTATCATTCTTTTCTACAGGCGGATATTCCTTTGGCCGTTCAACTCCAAACAGTTCCTTTAAATAATTTTCCCAAATTTTCTTTTCCTTTTCTGGATCTAATTCGATTTTCTCGTTGTTTCCTGTTTCATGGAGATACTGTTTGGTTTCCATAAGCCTGCTCCTTCTTTTACCTTCTGGTGGAGTTCTCTGTCTTTATGTTGACGCTGTAGGTCTTCTATTTCATCGCATCTCTGCTCTAGCCATGTTGCTTTAGCAATTGTGACGAGATTGTCTATTTTTTTTATTGAGTTCCTTGAATCTTGCGGTATTTTTATTCTTTGATTTTCGTCTTTCATCCATTAGTTGTAGTATCTCATCAGTTGTCCAGGGTTTTCGATTAGTTTTGCCTGTTTTACCCACTGTTTGTTTTGCTGCTTCTATCACTATATTTCTAAAGCTTGCCCATGTTTCCTCGATATCTTCATCTTTTGTGTTGTTATTTTGGTTTGGACAGTGCTATTTTATGTCTTTTAGTTTTAAGTCCACATTCTGTCTATACTGCTTTATGTTTGTTTGGTTTCGGGATTTTTTTTTCAATTTAATTCTCAGGGTAGCCACAAGTGGGATGTGGTCCGAATCTATGTCACAGCCAGGATATACTTTTGCACTGACTATGCCATTGCGGAACCTATTATTGATTGCGATGAAGTCTATTGGGTTTCTTACAATGTTCTCATTATTGTCTTGGGGTGATTTCCATGTATATAGCCGTCTCTTTGCTAGTCTAAGCCAAGCGTAGGTGACTACAAGATTGTTTTCTTGGCAGAATTGCACAAAGCGCGTTTCCCGGTCGTTCCTGTCTCCCAGCCCTTAAGGGCCCACTATCTGTTTTACTCTCTCCGACCCCGCCTTAGCGTTCCAGTCTCCCATGAAAATGTTGATGTCAGTGCCTTTTAGCTTCCTCAATGTTGTTGTAAAAGTCTTCCAGTTCTTCATGGGGCCTTTCTGAGGTTAGGGCATATGCTTGTATTATATTTAAGCCAAATGGTGTTCCACTTATTTTGAGGAGCAATATTCTGTTATTTACTGGCAGAAAGTTCTTAACATAGCGTGTCATGGCTGATGTGATGATGATTCCCACGCCATTTTCAGCTGTTGTGTCTCCGGAGTAGTACAAACGGTTCCCCTTTGTGGTATTAATATATCCTTTTCCTTTCCATCTTGCCTCGCTCATCCCCAGTATGTCCCATTTCATTTGTTCCATTTCACGTTCAGCGTTGGCTAACTTTCCAGCTTTGTTCAGTGTCCTTACATTCCATGTAGTAACCTTAACTCTAAACCCGGGGATTCTTAGCACCCCCTGACGATTGAACGCCTGCCGGGGACTAGGGGCCGTGTTTATATTTTGTGTTGCCATAGTAGTTTTCTTGGGATTACATCAGTGGGGCCAAATTTTGAGATTCTTGCCGCTCCCTGTTCTTTAGAGAAAACATCCTTACAGTAACATGCATTTATATTGAAGAAATTGCCTGCCTCATACTTAAAAATCGACAAAAATGTATTACTGGACATCCTAGGTTCATTACACGTCAAATGAACAATCTAAATCTTCATCCCTACAACCTCTTCCACAATAATCAGTTTTTCTATGAGTGTTAAAATACTTAATCAGCTTCCACAAAACAATAAAGGAGCAACAACGGTGGTAGTGTTTAAACATCTCTTGAGAGGGATCTTGGTTGACCGAGCCTTGCACTCTGAATTTTATAGCGAAATATTTTTGCGATGTTTTAAAATTATGTAAAAAGGGTTGATAGGATTGTGTACGTTTCTTTTCTTATTTTAACAATGACGATGGTTCTATAGTATGTTCTCTTTGTACTCTGCCTTTTCTGTCGAAATACAAATTGTATCTTGTGTATGTAAGACTTAGTATACGCTTATATTTTGTTTTTTAGGTATTATGACTTTTACGTAGGCTTTGTTTATAACAATTATTTTGTTCACAACAATAAATCATATTTTGACTTTGAATCAATATGATTATTGCCAGGACGGACGTTTGTCATATCAACAACTTGTGTCTCAACTCAGGCTACTTGGCTGCATTGGTAGATTCTGGTGCTCAGGTCGACTACAACTACTTTGATTTCAGAAAAGCGTTCGACAGAGTGGATTACACCATTCTTATACAAAAAAAAACTAGAATATAATATAGGGTAGTGGATCCTCTGCTTTAATGTATAACAATCTACCTTAAGAATTGAACTTAGGTGGTGCAATTTACTGGCGTTTTATCAAGGGAAATAAAGGTAACTTCTGGTGTACCTCAAGGTTACATATGGGTATTAAGTTCCTATCAAAATTGTACTATTGGGATTTCTGTAATGTACTGATTGAATAAATAAATAAATAAATTTTGATGAGTTTTTATGGCATGATGGAATTACGAGTAAAAGATGTAATATAAACTATGGCAAATGTTATCTAAAGCGGCGTACTCTACGATCTTTGACCGAGTTTATTACTTGAACATTCTAAGGTAGTTATAATACACGACCTATTTTCCGTCATACCTGTTTTGGATAATTTGACTAGCATCAAAGGGCACCGTCGAAGAACTCTGACATTCAGATATGATGTTTCTTTCGTGGTTCGGCGTTACTGTGGTTGCTCGCGAAGCAGGAACCAACGTATTTTGTTTTTCGAAGATTCTCTGCGCGGCGATGGCTTCGGCTAGTCCTAAGATAAAAAAATAAATAGATTTCACATACATATTTTTGAGAAATATTTCACACACTCGACACTTAAAATACCTTTTTAGGATATTTATGTGATCAAAATGGTGATCTACGAAGGTAATTTATTTACCTATATAGAAAATCCAATCATGGATACAAAACAGAAATACTAAATGGACTAAAAGTCGGTGTGGACGCCTTGCATATTTATTACTAAAAGTTTACCAAGTTGTGGTTTGGAACACTCAGCAAATTCACTACAACACTGAAACAGAATAACCTTGTTAGCATAATCAGGAGATGATTTTGATGTGTTTTAATCATATCCTGATGATGCTAGCACGGTTAGCAAGCGCGCTTCGAGAGTAAAAATTCTGTTTCTAAAACGTTGTATGATATAAACTTTTGTGCATAAAGTGACCGGAGGAAACACATCATCAAATATTAAGACGTCATTAAGGAATTTGTGTTTCAAAAAATAAATATATATCAGGGGTGCATCACTTTTTTTGTAAATAAGAAATACATGTCTGCAGGGACTTCACTGGTGGAGCGATAGAATGACTTTTCTTACTAAAACATGTGACTTTATATACTATTAACACATACCAAAATTGAAAATAATATCTAAAGTGCCTTCCTTAGGAGATACTAAAGAAATAATGATTAAAAAAATTTCAACACCCTGGTGGCAAAAAATGTAAGCGATTACGGACATAGTTCATATAAACTTTTCTTCATAAAATTACATGAGTAATCACACCCTGAAATGAAATATCAGCACGTCGTCAACGAACACTCTGTATATACATTTAAAATATCTTTTCTTTTCAATATATTAGTCGCAATGCATAAGCTTATATGAATACATAAATGATTAATCTAGGGGGGTGTTAATACACTGCGACCTGTACAGATCTATTGTGTCTCCCTTCCATGGTTGATGTGAGAGAGAGAGAGAGAGAGAGAGAGCACCTCATCCAGCTTCAGTGCTTTAATAAAAGCATGTAGTCTGGATGGTTCTATGGATGAAAGTTCCTCCTGTTCGACGATGCAGCACCCGAAGCCGGCCATTCGCGACCGCCTCGTACTCCGTGGGAAGGTGTTCCGGGGTTTCCTCCCCCTCTTCACAGAACCGGCAACTGTCCTCGTTTTCAATTTTTATTCTCTTCGAGGCAGTGACCCGTACGAAAGCCGGTGAGGATGCTGAGATTGTTCATACTAGGTGTTATAAAGTGTTTTGATCTTCCTGGGTGAGGGGGGCCTAGAAACATCTTTGAATTCCTTAACCCTGAAAGGCGTTCCTATAGACTGGTTTGTTTCGCTCTTCTTTCCTGAATTCTTCTTTGGAGGTGTGCGTCGTCCCTACGCCACAGAAAGGTTCCGGTCCTAAGACCGGAGTTTGTGCTCCTACTTTTACCAATTGGTCTGCTTTTTCGTTGCCTTCTATCCCAGCGTGTTCTGGTGTCCATTGAAGGGATAATTTGCTATTCTTGCCTAGTTCATTTGGCCTATGTAGGCATTCCTATTCTGGAGCTGATTGCTGTTGAGCTCTGCGCTTTAATCGCTGCTTGACTGTCTGAGAAAATGACAATCTCTTTCTTTCTATATTTTCTGTCTAGTCTAGGTTGAACTGCGCACATCTTCCTATGGCGTTAATTTACGCCTGGAATATGTCCGGATGTTTTCCTATTGCATCGGACAATCCAGTTCCGGGCCCAAAATACTCAGGCTTCTTGCCTAGTTCATTTAGCCTATCTAGGCATTCCAATACCATTCTGGAGCTGATTGTTGTTGAGCTCAGCGCTTTGATGGCTGCTTGATTATCTGACAAGATGACAATCTCTAACCTTCTATAGTTTTTGTCTAGGTTGAACTGCGCACATCTTTCTATGGCGTTAATTTCCGCTTGGAATATGTCCGGGTGTTTTCCCATTGCTTCGGAGAATTTGGTTCCTGACCCCCTGTTCGATTCTTACCCCGTCTGTATTCCATTTTATGGCACTTTGCTGCGATGAGAATGCAAATGGACTTATATACTAACTTTGTAAGTTTTGATGTAACATAAGCAGCATGAATATTCCATTTTAATGATTGATCAATAAAAACTAACAAGCACTTGGACCCATCAATTAAATTAACGATTGAACTATAATTACAACTTTGTTAGAAATCGCAAAGACAAGAATGTATGTTGAAGGAGCAAATATTGAGATTCCTGCCGCTCCCTGTTCTTTAGAGAAAACATCCTTACAGTAACATGCATTTATATTGAAGAAATTGCCTGCCTCATACTTAAAAATCGACAAAAATGTATTACTGGACATCCTAGGTTCATTTCACGTCAATTGAACTAATTACAACTTAATTACTTCGGTAAATTAGAGTTCTACATGGAAAAACACTCAAATTAGTCTCTTTAATATTTAGTGTTACATGATAGGTCTAACCAGAGGTTAACTGGCATTATCGCTCTTTCAGCATTAGACTTCATTCCAAGTTAATTCCCTACAACTAAGAATAGTATTGTATCCTGTGGAACACCATGCTCCACTATACTCCACTGTAAGAATTATTTACCATATTGATATTTGCTTTCTAAAGGTCTTTACTGAGATACGACTTTTACAAGTCGAATGCTTTGCGTCTTATGGCAATATGCATTTATTTTGATAATGGTGATCGACAGCCAGGGCGTCGGTGAGGTAAATTTCCAAATTCTTGCAATGTTTCATGAGATATTCTTTCAAAACGTTTTCAAGAAGAGATATATCGTATAGGAAAGAAAATTGATCTAAATGGATTTCCAAAAGATCAAACCACTTTTCAATTGCTTGAATGGTTGTGTCCAACACAACAAGAAATATTTCGATTTTAAATTTTGTTTTTGAATCTGCGATAGGCTCTCATCTGCTCACTCGTACCTAAGTAAATTGCCGTTTTCTTGGTCGAAACTCGTACCTCCTGGGTGAAAACCGACGGAATTTCCAGCTCCTCAGCAAGAGGAGTCTTGCCTGAATCCGTCCCATTTATTGCAGGATCTTGTAATATTTTGCTAACTGTATTTATGTTATTTTGGATCTCATACCATATGATGACACATATGCAATAACTGAAAAATTTTTTTTTGTCATACCATGAGCTTCGTTCATAACACTCACTTCAACGTCATTTCTATTTGACGGAGTATTATATAATTATTTTTAAAATAATATTCAAATGAGAAAAATAGATAGCCATAAATTCAAAATCAGCCGCCCCTCAAAAACCGTCGCCGCACCCTTGGCGCCGCTCCGACACGATGGTGAAGAGAATGCTATATTTGTCGTCAAATTAAAATATGAAGTTCTCTCTTTGAGAGCCATTGTATGCGATTTAAATTCGCCACTAGCTACCGTGAGAGGGGCGGTCATTTCGTTGCTTTGCCCCAGGCGGCCAAATGTCTGGCACCGGCGCTGTCCACAGCGTTGGAAGCTTTAGTAAGAGCGAAAAAAATAGTTAAAGGCTTATATCAATGAATTAATTATGCAGGGTATTATCTGCACTGATATTTTCCCAGAAATGTATAATGTGAAAATTTGCTGTTAAAAAGCGCGTAACCTTCTTTTATGCATTTGTCTATTATTGTAAAATATAACTGGTAAGCACAATTGGTCGATAATTATCCATGTTTAGATTTGCCCGACCTTAATCCATGGACACAATAACTGATTTAAATATATTTACTGAATATTAAATTCCCAATTCATTGAATTCTGGTAATCTTATTTGAAATAAGAGGCGAAGAATTTAATACTACGATTCAGGTCAGTTTTAATAATATCCTGCTGATACTAAGATGCTTAGCGAAACGCGCGTCGAGTGCAATATTTCTGTTTCGGTATTGTGGATAAAACTACGTTTTAGTGCATTTTGCCGAAGTTTCCAAACCTCAACATAGGTACGTACGATTCAGGTGAAAACCCTGAATTTGCATAAAATAAATAATATAGTTTTATGTTAGATTGTTTGTAGACAATAAGAAAATTATGTTACCATAAAAAAATAATGCTTTACCTGGAAACAAATTTTCATATTGCTTAGGATCTGCCAAACTCTGACTTGCTTTTTCATTTGTCTGCGCTAGTTTTTCTTTCCATAACTCTACGACTTCCGATATTTTATCTGGCAAATATGACCTAAAAATAATATAAACTAGGGTAAAGTTCTAATCTAGGTCACCTAACACATAAAACCTGATTCCTGCTTACACCAGTATCGATTTCAAATATGTGTAACCGTGAAGGTAGAATTAGCTGGTTTGTTTTATTTTTGTATAATACTGCATTTGCAAGAAGCCTTATGAAAGTAAAGTAAATTATTAGTACAAGATTTATAGCGTGTGAGGTAAAAAAAATTAATTCATAACATCTGACGACTGACTTGGGTTCCTAAGACAGTGCCCTTTAACCGGAAACAAAGTCCCCAAAAATCCCCGCATTGGAAAATATACAGGCGGCAATGGAAATATTACAATTTTAATTTAAACTACTAGAGAGTGAAATTAGCATTCACGGCCCCAAGGGATCAACTGATCATGGTTCAAACGTATATTTTTGAAGAATAAATATTTTTTCAACCAGGAAATGACAATTTTTTCCAATCGGGAAAAAAAATCACCGGAAATGGCTAAAAAAAGGGACAAAATGCTTATCTGACTCGTTTTTAAGCTGACGGGCATCTCATGGGTATGTGCGTGTGTTGTGAGTGTGGGTGTATTTGGGTGAGTGAGTCATCAGCCCTTGAAAATATATTAATATATTTATTTCACACACACTTTTTTTTCGAATAGAATGCCATGAGTATGTATTTTATCATATCTTTAAACACGAAACAACTTTTTTAATAATATTCTTCTGAATAATTTTAAATTAAGGTACTCTCCTTTTGAATGATTTCAATATTTTGTTTGCCTACTCTGTAGGTTATTTAACTTGTAACCATTCTAAGTACACAATTGTCATAAATCCGAGCTGCTGCACAGGATTGTGTTCGTGTTGAGCTAAAAATGGCAAGCTGTCCGAATACCCAGAATATGAGCTGCGCCCTAAATCATCAAGCCTCTTCGACGATGTTTCCTTCCGTAAGACTGAAAAGGCTGCATTTGCATCAGCCATTGCAACGCTTTGTCCACCAATGGAATCAGCCCCCGACAACACTGTGTACGTTGTCGACGGAGGCATGCTCCTTCGATCCGTGGTTTGGCCTCGCCCTGTGACCTACAAGGACATTTGTGCAACCTACGTTCAGCATGTCGTCAGGCGGTACGGATCAAATGCTACAGTTGTTTTCGATGGCTATGAAGTGGGCCACTTGTCAACTAAGTTGTCAGAGCAACAGCGGGGAAAATACAAGTTTGACCTGCCTTCTGAAATCTGCACCCGAACTGAGGGGGATAAGGGTGCTACAGGACCCCGGGGATGCTGATGCCTTGACCGTGCAGACACCCCTGCAGTTAGCGGAAAATAATAGCCTGACCATTGCTATAGCTGCAACATACACGAATACTCTTGCCATGAAGTTGTGTTTATTCGCCCTAGGGACCTGTGGAAGTGCTGGCAAGGCGCACAAAAACGAATTGATACGGGAGCGGCTTGGCAATGTGAAGTCAGCCATTTTCTTTGCTCACGCCTTTTCCGGCTGTGATACATCAGCTGTTTTTGGAAAAGGAAGAGAAAAGCATCAATACTGAAAATTTTCCAGGGCAACGAACAGTTTTGTCTAGAAGTTGGAGTTTTTAATCAGCCCGGAGCAGATGTGGAGAGGATCGTCTCCTGCGGCGAGAAAATGCTTCTTGCTTTGTACAGAGGAGTGAAACCCCCACCTAGATGGTCTTCGCTACATCCTCTACAATAAGTTAGCCGTCACGCAAAAGCTAGATGCTAATTTACAGCTAAAAACTGCCTCCTACAAGTGCAGTTGCTCGACAAGATCCATTGCGCGTGTACCTGCAGATAAGTTGAAGAAAAATAAAACGGTAAAGCATTCTGCATTAGTAAAATATTAATTAGGATCAAGAATGGCTTGGAACTGGAACAAAGCTGGACGCAACGAAGTATGGCTGGGGAAAACTGGACAAACCAGCGCCCCGCGGCTTGTGCCACACTGATCCGACCTGCCCGCTGCCCCGCCGAGTCTCCTGAACCTAATAGGTGTTCGTGCAGGTGCGGATGTGGAAAAGCGTGTGGCTGCCGGGGGGATGGCTTGCCGGGAATGGTATCATCACTGCAGTGGAGTGTTCTAATGCAGAAATGCCTCATAATGAAGAATGCTCCGACGACCCAGATGGCGTCTAGAGAAATTTCATTTTGTTTTCTTTGATTTCATAATTATTTGTGAAACGGTGAAGTCATGGTATTTCTAGTCATATTTATAGTAAAGCTTTTATACTACTGTTTGAGCTAAATGTATATGCACATATGATATATTTTAAGTATTAAGTGGTACTGTTATATTTAATATGAATATTTATAATAATCAAATATTTTCAAGACCTGATGTGTCCTTATCTCTTTAAAAATTATCGTTTCCTGTTTGAAAACGTTTGAACCATGATCAGTTGTCCCCCTTGGGGTCGTGAACGCTAATTTCACTTTCTAGTGTTTATATTAAAATTGTAATATTTGCATTGCGTCCTGTATATTTCCAATGCGGGGATTTTTGGGGACTTTATTTCTGATGATAAGGTACTGCTTTAAGAATCAAAATCAGTCGTCAGATGTTATGAATTAATTTATCTGAGATTTGGACCTATTTTTCGGTATAATTCCTGTACTACATGTCGGTTCTTCCAAAGCCAAATTTCACATTCTAAAAAACCTGTGCATAAAGGCTACTGCTTCAAATATCCTTTAGGCCAATTATCGACGTTAATTAAACTATGTGTTCATGTGAAAAGGTTTGTCTAAAGCATATTTAATGCATATATTTTCAATAATCAAGTTCTCCCATTCTCTCATTAAATAAAATCGACATATTAGTGACATAAGCAGCTAACAATAACTTTAAAGTAACAGAGCCAAGCCAGATCACCCCTATCCATTTCAATGAATCATTTGTTAATTTCTCACTCAAATTAAAACAAAATCTTCCTCCACCTTCTAGCAACCCGATAAACTATATGAATGCTCCTTGTGAACCTGACTTTTCTTTTGGTGAGGTAACCTACATTCAGGTGCATCAGGTTTTAGATGGCATGAGCAGTAGTCCAAAGACCCTTATGATTTTAGTATGAAACTCATAAAAACCATAAAAAACTTGATTATTGTTCCATTAACAAAACTGATTAACTTGGCAATTTCTGAGGGCATATTTCCGGGGTCTCTTAAGATTGCTAAGGTCATACCCATTCATAAAAAAGGTTCTAAAATGGATGCTGAAAATTACCGGCCTATTTCGCTTGTACCAATGTTTGGTAAGATTTTTGAGAGACTTCTTATGAATCAGACTGAGGAATATTTTGAACAAAATGCACTGTTTTACATGAAACAACATGATTTAGGCAGCGACGCTCCACTGGCTTGGCAGTCAGGGATATATGTGAAAAAAATCTTGAGGGCTTTGAAATTGGCCTACACTCACATGCCACATTTCATGATTTGTCAAGAGCGTTTGATTGTGTAGAGCATGCTATACTTCTTCAGAAGCTCGAAAACTATAAATGTGAACTGCTCCAGTCCCATTTGACAGATAGAAGTAAGTTAAGTTTGTCTATTTTGAGGGTGGTAGGTCTCGGAGCTCAATGCTGGAGTATGGAGTACCGCAAGGTTCGGTTCTGGGGCCCATTCTCTTTTTAGTGTATGCTAATGATCTGCTTAGCTGTGATCCTGACTCTACGTTCTGTCTGTATGCTGTTGACACTACATCGCTGATTGCTTATTGAAGTGCATCTAACCCTGCTCTCACAGTGGACGAGTCATGTGCAAATCTGAGGGAATGGGCGATATCAAATCGACTATGCTTAAATTAGGCTAAAACTCAACATATAATCTCCCTTAGAGACCTTAACTCGTGTCAACTGGCCTGGATGCAACAGTAAATTTTCTTGGCATCACTCTGGATGGAGAATTGACTTGGCAATCTCACATTGAGGATTTGTCCTCCAAATTGTCCGCATACCTATTCCTTTTCCGTAGTTTGTCGGGCTCAGTGTCGAACTGCACACTCAGGGCTGCTTATTTTGGGTACTTTCACTCTATAATGACTTACTGTCTCATTAATTGGTCCATCTGCGGATATGCCTAAAATATTTGCGTTGCAACGCAAGTGTATAGGAATGATAGCTCATTTGAGTTATAGAGAGTGCTGTAGACTGCACTTCAAACAACTGAAAGTGCTTACCCTATCATGTGCATATATTCTGGTATGCCTATTTTTTGTCAAGGAAAACCTTTCCAGGTTTATGACTCATGCTGATACTCATCAACATTACACCAGGAATAACAACTCCTTGCTGATACAGTATATGAGGCAAGTTTTTTTTATTTTTTACTTTTTTGATTACCTATTGAATTGACCTGTGGATGAGTATTGTACTTTTTAGCACCAATAAATAAATAAATAAATAAAATTTAAATTTTATATACACCATGAACTGACAACAAACGGAAATGAGTGATAGTACAACTCGCTGGCTTCAGCCAGCGCTGCTATCCTGTTATTTAGGACTGTCTACCCTAGGTTATATTTATTGTAAATTATACCAATATGAACTTTCATTTAACGAGGCACTACTATATCTATGTAGTAGAGTAACACAGAAACAAAAACATTTGTTGGCAGATAATTTTCTTGAAGTCATAATACAAAAGTTACCTGGCAAAAAATGCGGCTTCGGGTAGTCGTCCAGTGTCGACTAAAATGTTTAAACATTTTTGTAAATCTCCGACCATTAAGTATGACAAAAAGGACAGGTTGTATTTTTCTTCTTGCTGAGTGGTTTCCGCTAAGTACCGTACTAAACTTTCATCTCCCGAACTGGTCGCCAAAAGGAGGAGGCCTCCATAGTCTTGGGCTTTTTGCATACATTCTTTGGCTAAAAAAGAAAACTTGAATAATTAATTGATAACTACGATTTTGCTCTGTTTAGGAAGGAGCCCTACTTGTAGACCTTACCAGGTGTACAAAAGAGATAATAGAACTAGATTTTGTAATCAGTAACTTGTGAAAGCCAAAATAAATCCTGTGATTTTCCACCTCAGTAATGATTTTCTAGAAAAACTTATTTTTCGTCAGTATTTATTTGTTTTATCAATATAAGTCACCTAAAGCTAGTAATGCCCTTGAATGTATTTATTTATTTATTTATCAACGGTAACAACATTTTTACAAAGAATAGGAATAACACATTTACTAGTTTTATACAATTAAACATATACATCATAATTCAACATTATAATCTCATAACAATAGACTATGCAACATAAAAAGAAAAAATAAAAGCCTGAACAAGTGTTCCACTTATAAAGTTTATAACAAACATTTTTATATTTTCGCAGGGATGCGGACAAATGCAAGATATTACAATTATCGTTAAAAGGCTTTTGCATTCTGGACATGGGACTGTTAAGTCCATAGTTTGTTCTATGAAACGGACAACGGAAAAGGGAGACATTTCTAGTGTTATATGTATGTCCTGGAGCATTAAAATTAAGTAATTTAAGGAGGTTTGGAGCATCAATCAGACCATTTACCAACTTGTAGACAAAAACCAGCTCCTGTTGATACCTACGACCCTCCAGTGATTGTAAGTTTAAAAGACTACATCTTTCGGTTTGAAAATATCTATACCTAGCTTAAATGCTTTTAGAAAATGTAATAACAGAGCATTTTGAAGGATTTAGATGTAGTCCGTTTATGCGTGACCACTCTGCTAGTGTGTTTATATCCATCTGAAGTGCTTCTGAATCTTGGATAGAAGTTATTGCTCGGTAGACCTTCAAGTCTTCAGCAAATGACAAGTGAGGGGATGTGAGACCGTTACTTAGATTGTTTGTAAAAAGTAAAAATAACCATGGTCCACAATGGGATCCCTGTGTTACTCCCGAAAGAACTTCAAATGGGACAGATAAATAATTATTTATTCTAACGCATTGGTATCTATTTCATAAAAAAACATTAAACCAAGATAAAGCATGGTCTTGAATTCCCATAAGTTTCATTTTAGTAACTAACATGTCATGATTGACCTGGTCAAAGGCTTTTGAGTAGTCTGTGTAAATACTATCTGTTTGGACGCCCCTCTCCATAGTCTTCTTTAGATCATCAAGATATTCTACAAGGTTGGTCATTGTTGATCTACTGGGGCGAAAACCGTGTTGATTTTCAACTAACATCCTATTACAAACAGATGATAGGTGAACGGATACTAACTTATCCAAAAGCTTTGGCATAGCAGACTGCAAACTAACACCCCTATAATTCTCTATGTCTTGTCTGTCCCCGGACTTAAAAATCGGTTGAATGTAGCTATACTTCCAAAAGGATGGAAACACTCCTTGGTTAAGCGACAACCTAAAAAGTTTAAGTATTGGAATGGAAAGAGTGAAAGCACATTTTTTTATTATAAATGGTGGCACTCCATCTGGACCAGAGGAGAAAGAAGAGGGAAGGTTTGAGATCTCGGAAAAAACGTTAGATAGCGTCAGATCGATGGTATTCATATGAATAACTTCTTGGGTGAGGTCAAAATATTTTCGTTGGAGTAAACCGATTTAAAAAAGGATGCAAATAGATTACACGAGTCTTGACCATTTGAGCTTGTATTTTCGCCCAAGTACATAACATCTGGAAAGTCGTTATTCCTTTTTAAATTATTTAGATGTTTCCAAAACACTTGAGGCCTTTCATGAAGCTCATTTTCTATAATTTTGATGGAATTCATTACATTGGGTTCGAAGGTCAGAAAAACAAGAATGATAATAAGAACTATTTGTCTGCTTAAATCGTTTATGTGCTCTCTTCTTTTCTAAGATCAGTTCCTTAAGTTCGGGAGAGAACCAGAAAGGAAAGTTGCTTGTTTTAAATATTTTTATAGGAATGAATGCATTAAAAGCCTCGTATAAGTGATAGACTCTTGGCAAGATTCCTGATCAAATAGATTATATTTGACAGTTTAACACAGAGCCTGGCGACATGCTCCCCCCAAGTCAATCCACAATCCAAATAGACACCGAAAAACTTCACTGCAGCATCGACGCATAACCGGGTCCAAATTTCTCAACGAGAAATTCATGTTCTGGGTCTTTGTATCATTAAGGCTCACCTTATTAGACAAAAACCATTCTTCTATGTTTGAATGTTTATCATGAACAATAGTTTGTATCGGCTCAGAAGGATGGTAATTTATAAGATGGGTGGTGTCATCAGCGAAAAGAATCAGGTTATTCTGTGAGTTAGCAAGATCATTAATGTAAATTAAAAATAAAGTCGGACCCAATACAGATCCCTGGGGTACTCCGTGTGATATTAATTGTCTGTTCGATTTGTTGCCATTATGAGAAACTAATTGAATACGGTCCGACAGATACGATTTCAATAAGAGGATGGATTCAGGGTGGAAACTATAAAGACAACTTTTGTAACAGAACGTTGTGCGATACACAGTCGGACGCTTTGGTTAGGTCAAAGAAGGAAGCATAGGTGTCGAGGCCCCTTTCCAAACCGTTAGACACATCCTCGGTAAGGTTGTCGATCGCAAGACTAGTAGATCTTTTATTACGAAAACCATATTGGCCCTGAAAGAACAAATTGTGACCCTCGAAATAATGATCTATTTGGTTCTTCAGAATAGACTCGAAGATCTTCGAAAAAATAGGAATAAGTGATATCGGTCGGTAGTTATTACAGTCGTCAAGTGAGCCCTTGTTCTTGAAGATAGGAATGACCTTGGCAACCTTCAGGGATGCCGGAAAGACAGCACTAGCTATGCACTGATTAATCAATCCAGTCAATGGAGATATTAAGAGGTATTTAAGTTTTTGAGAATTTTTGTATTAATCTCATAACAATCCTTACTCTTGCTGTTTTTTAAATGGTATATTTTTTTTTTAACAATATTATTAGTTGCGGATTGAAAGTTTGAGCATTAAGTATGCCAGATGATTTAAGTTGTGTTATTCCATTTTTTTTTAATTAGGTTCCACATGGCAGATTGTGGACAATCTGATATTTGAATGTGTTGGTCATATGCTCTCTTTTTTGCTATGGAAATTTCGATTCTGTACTGTTTCTTGTATTCCTTTATCATTTTTAAAGGCACCAATACAGGACTTTCTCTACTAGTATGGGTCAGCATATGCAGTCTCTCCCGCATCTCCATGAGCCCGGCATCGAACCAGTCAATGACATGAGACAGCTCCCGCCTCCTGGACAGTGACCATTCTGGGCTTAACCGGAAAGGAAGACTCAGCCGCGCAAGTTATTGCATCAACAAGGATGTCAAACTTGTCCCCCCACACCAATCTCATTACCAGCAATGAATGCCCAGTCAACGGCCTCGACAGTATTATATAGCAAAAAAAACCTTGCTCTGTTATAGGTCGATAATTTATGCGAGCACTGCTCTTGCTATTGCTGATGTCAAATTGAAAAAATATACCGCAATGATCGGACAGATAACGTAAATTAAACGGTTTAGATATAAACTTACCATGATAGAGATTTGTGAAGACGTTGTCAAGACATACATTCAATCTGGTGGCAAATTCAGTTGTCTTAAACAAACCATAGGACTGCAAAAGGTTGCAAAGATCAATTGCTCGATGATCGTTTCCAGAAAAATGAACATTAAAATCTCCCGTAAGAACAATTCTCCCAGACAAATTTACCTTGTCAAGGCAAGTAGACAAAATCCCAAGAAACCCTTCAAAATCGCCACTTGGTGACCTGTATACGGTGACAATCTGAGTGTCCGGCTCCACAATGAGCACATCTGCCACACCACAATGCAGCTCCTCTGAGAAATCAGATATATTAAGATCGAAAAAAGTTTGGATGCTTTGTACATAAATTGCAACACCACCATGTCTCCTCACAGACTTACAGAAACCAGCAGCAGTACTGCAGCCCTCTAAAGAAGACGCTAAAATTCATCAGCCAAAAGCCAGTGTTCATTGAGACAAACACAGTTAATCCGATTTTCACTAAAGACTAGCTCAAGTTCTAAAGTCTTATGACGTATATTTGCATGTACAATTTTAAATCTACTATTTGGATTGAACTGTTCAACCAAGTTCCGTTTTACACAACTTAATTCTTCAGTTATTAACGGGGTTATGTTTTCCGTCGTGGCATTGTTGCCACTGTCTGGCGCTGGAGATTCATAAAAAGGTTAATTATAATTCCCTGTGGCCACAGTGCAGAGCATAGGTAGTGCTCCTGTTCACTATATGGTACAGCAAGACGAAATGAAGAACGATACTTATCCCTCTTTGCTTGAATTTTCACACAGTAGCGCATACTTTGTCCAAGTTGTTATACTTTAAGAATTTTAGAAAATCGTCACCCTTCATATCATGAGTGAAGCCTGAGATGAAAAAATATTGTATGATATTTGTGTCCACATGCGTGCCTTAAAAATTTACTTTTAACACTTATATCATAAATAACTATTTTAGGTATCTGAAACTCATAATTATAAGATAAATAATTTACGTTTTGAACATAAAATTTACATCGCTGACTAAGAAACGAACTGTCTGAAATATGTAAACTATTTAAAATACCGTTTTACTCACCTAACTGTAGATTATTGGTACTGGCCGCCAATTCTCCCAACTGAGTCCACTTTTGCGGACTGTTGGCTTCGACTGCCAAAGTTCTCGCCGTGTCCAAATCTTCCAGGGCGATGGCCAATTCGAATCTGTGCTCCGGATCGGTGGAAACGGCCAAAGCTTGTTCTTTGAAGCCCTGCTTTTCTAGGAAATGCGCCACGCGAGTCCTGTGTTCTTTAGGGATGGATGGTAACACGCGGTCGGCTGTGGCAAAGTCTTTTCGCATGACTGCGGTTTGGTATTCGAGAACCTACAGATTAATAAATGAAAAATACGGGAACTTCCATTTTAAAACGACGAATGTACAAAATTGGCTCGCAGTTTTATAACAAGAACTTGTATACTTATCAGTGGCAGCCTGTTAAAAAAGCGGAAAAATGCCTTATTTAAATACAAGTTTACGTGGCCATATCAGCCCTTCGGGCACACATGGTTTTCGAACAAATGATGAATTATTTTTTAATATGATAAAGATAACAATTAGTACCAGAAAAAGGATTACTACAAGCAAATATCTTAGCTCCCATTCTATTATCATCTTGTGGAATTTGATCGTCATCAACTTTCGGGAATCTTTTACAGCTAGTACATGACGCTACAAACCCAGATTCCCAGACACAGCAGGTTCCACACTGAGAAAAGCCAGTGGAGAGTCGATAATCATGTGGCCAGCAGATGCATGCTGTTTGAAGATTATAATTAAGGAGATGCTGGAAAAGCACAACATCTTAATGCAACAAAATGGATTGATGCAGGAAATGATCTCAGAAAAGAGGGAAAAGCCGAAGAACATCCCAGAAAAGGTAAACACCCGGGAAATATATAACATTCCGGCACCAAAGCGGGCTGCTCCGGCAACCGTGTTGTCTCATGTGCATTATAAGATCCTTTACACAAATAGTGCACTATATAAAAATTGGCCTCTCCTATTGGTCGATCCGCATGGCCATTCGCTCGCTACGGGGGCTCAAGAAAATGAAATTAACCAGATGCTAACACAAACTAACCCAAGACATACCCAAAATCAAGAAAAAAAAACTGTTTAGAAACATAATCTTAAAAAAAAAATAAAAAAAAAAGCAACGGGGTTTGAACCCGGGCTGTCCAGGTGGGACCCAACTATCTAAACCTCTACACCACGTGAGCTCTTGACAGAAATTGATTACGTCACGAAGACATTATTGTAATACGAGATGGATCGACCAATAGGAGAGGTCGATTTTTACATAGTGCACTATTTGTGTAAAGGATCTTAAAACGCTCTTCATGTCTGGGCCAACTTCTGCTTCAGAAGCCGAAATCCTGATTGATGGAAATCTTGAGGTTTCAACCTCACCAACAGATGTCACCACTGAAAAAGCAGCGGATTGCAACACAGAAATTCCAATAACCGAAAACCTGAAAGGTTCGAGATCAAAAAAAAAAAGCAAGTGAAAGAGACGTCATAGCATAAACACGGCACATATAACAACCAGCAATATTACTCGACCTGCCAGGCGAAAAATTAAATTTGACCTTGCTAATGTCAGTTGGGTAGGAAAAGTCAGGGCTGGATTTGAAATATATATAAGTATGATTTACCTTTAGCAGAGCCGTAATATAAAATTTCAAATATCAATGGGTTATGAAATATATGTATACCTTGTTGTATGAGCAGGAAATCTAAGGAAATTCTTTTTGGGAGAATATCTCTGGTTTGTACAAGTTCTTATTGCTTAAACATCATGACTTTCTGCATTACACAAGTCATAAACAACGTTCGTCTCTCACAATGTCAATTATTTGACAATTACACGCCTATGACTTCGATTGAACTCCAATAGCAATAAAATAAACCAGTCGTAAAAACACGACGCCGCTGGCGGCAGTTTGACGGATTTCCTACCAAGGAATATCTTGCGCGCGGACGTGCGCAGATGCCAAAAAAGAAGATGTGATATTGCTGGTTGTTATATGTGCCGTGGCATAAACGTAAACTGTCAAGAAAAGGATAGTGAACAAAAACGAATGCCAGTAGAAAGCGAGAAAGAACTTCCGCCACAACTAATCAGCACTAGCGCTTCAACGTCAGTGAAAGCTCAAAATAAAATGGGAGAAACATCAACATCTCCTAGTCAGGGTCCAACTGACAAAGAAAACCCATGGGAACAACAGAAGAAGAGGGGCTTCAATAGGATTTCCAGATCTACTCCAATAAGAGGAAATAGAGAAGATACAGCTAATCTACGGGCAGCAAGAAGAGATGATGCATGTTCTTGGTTGTTTCTCTCTGGCTTATCAGCAGACACTTCAAGCAAAGATGTCGAGAACTATCTACTAATCAATGGCATTAACAGGACTTCCTGTGAAAAACTCCACACAAAAACCAAAACATCTGGACATCTTTTAAGATCTGCGTTCCCAGTGAGCATGTAAGCACAAGTAATGAATGCAGAATTTTGGCAAAGGGGCCTCCTAATAAATAGGTTTTTATACCTGAGGAAGCTAGCACCTCTAAAAGGTTAGGAAACCTCTCATATAGAAATGGTAACAAAAGAAAAGAATTTTCAATCCTCCATCAAAATCTACAATCGATAGGAAGCTGTCATAATGCTTTGCAGGTTTTGGTAAAACTTGAATATCTGGCTGTTTGTGTCAGCGAGCATTGGAAGTCTACTGCTCAACTCCAAAATTATAACTTGGTAGGCTATCAGCTTAGATCAGCTTTTTGCAGGGAGTAGGGAAAGCACGGGGATGTGGCAATATTTATCAGGAAAGGCATTCAGTGCACAGAACTCTGTAACATAGTGGCCATTTCTGAAAGTAAAGAAATGCGTTTGAATGCGCTGCTGTTGAAGTGGTAATAGGCACCAACAGATTCATTATTCTATGTGTTTATCATTCGCTTAGCGCTCCAGTTAAGGAGCTATCAAACAAAATTGAAAATGAATTATGTAGTGTTTTATAAAAATTGTTTACTTTTTATTGCAAGTGATTTTAATGTTGATATTCTGGATAGTGGTAGAAGCTCGTCAGATTTTGTTTCTATGTTGGAATATTTTAATGTTAGTCCGTCTATTTTAGAATATACACGCATATGTGGGGCCTCTAAAAGTTGCATCGATAATATCTACACAAACTGTCAATCATTTACGGCAGAAGTATTGAGCACTCATATATCAGATCACACTGGTTAACAAGTTTTAACTTGGAGGTAAGTGAAACAATTAAAATAAGAAAGCGTATTTTTAGTGCCTGTAATAAGGAGAATTTTAAGGTCATTTTGGCAGATGAAACCTGGGATGCTGTGTTTGTGCTTCCTTCCTACCGCAAGGTGTTGAGTAGGGGCGGGGAAGTTTACAGGAGTGCTTACAGGGAAAAAAAGCGCGAGTATAATTATCTTCTTTATAAAGCACGTCAATCAGCCTACGGAAATCGAATAGCGAATAGCAGCAATAAGTCCAAGTGTGTTTGGCAGATTGTAGGTGAAATCAGGGGAACGGGCAGCAGAAGGGTGGACTGTCAGATTTCGGGAGACCCAAACATAATATGTGAAGAATTTAACACCTTCTTCATACAAGCAGCCCCCAATAGCATAAAATATTTGCCACGGTCAGCTGTCTCGTGTGATACTCCTTTTAACAATACGTCTTTCTTCTTAACACCTGTCACGGTTGGAGAGATCTTGGACATTATATCCAAGCTTAAAAACAAACCCAGTACAGGATTTGACGAAATCTCGACAAACTAATTAAAAAGTGTGCAGAAGAAGTTGCACTTCCGTTATGTCATGTTGTTAACAACTCATTTAAGTTTGGCATTTTCCCTGATGAGCTTAAGTTGGCCATTGTCAAACCTCTATACAAAAAAGGTGATTCGACTCTACTTCAGAATTACCGCCCAATTAGTTTGCTTCCAGCCTTTTCAAAAATTTTTAAGGTAGCAATGTGCACTCGCCTTTTGAGTTTTTTCCATTCTCAAAATCTGTTTAGCACTTCACAACATGGCTACCTTAAGAGAAGATAAATCGACACGGCTGTCTACGACTTTGTAGAACGAATCTTGGAGGCTCTTAAAGATGGAAACTTGTCCATGGGAATCTTTCTCGACCTCTCCAAGGCATTCGATAGCCTTGACTATGAAATCATTTTGGAAAAGCTCGATCGGTATGGTGTTCGTGGACCTGCATCTGGTTGGATTAGGTCTTACTTGAGCAAACGAAGGCAAAGTGTAGTTGTTGAGAGAGGTGGAGTGAAGTTTTACTCGAAAGAGGATCATCTGCAGATGGGAATACCGCAAGGTAGCGTCAGTGGACCCCTCCTATTCATATTTTATGTGAATAATCTGGCCTCGAAAATGATACAAGGAAACTCACACTTGGTAAACTTCGCGGATGACACAAACATTCTCGTAACTGGATCAAATCTGTCAAATCTTTTGAATCTCTCAAACGAGCGCCTTCAGACAGCTCAGGACTGGTTTGTGGGAAACAGACTAGTTCTGAATTCAGATAAAACATTTTTTGTTGTGCTTCAGAACAAAGCAAAGACATGACATTCCGGAGGAGGTCCAGCTGGCCTCTCGAACAGTGACATTTGCTAAAAGCACGAAATTTTTAGGAATCCACATTGATCAGAACCTGGATTGGGTAGAACACGTATCAGGTGTCACCGAGAGAATGAGTTCAGCCTGCTTTTCGCTTAGAGTCTTGGTAGGACATCTAGACCTCGGTGGCCTTAGATCAGTATATTTTGCGAACATCCACTCCCTGCTCAGGTTTGGTATTATTTTCTGGGGGGTTAGCATGGATGCCCAGCGGGTATTCATCCTCCAGAAAAGGGTGATTCGTGTTGTCTTATCCTTGGGGCATAGAGAGTCATGCAGGGGTCATTTTAAGCGGTTCGATATCTTAACTGTGCCAGGACTGTATATGTATGAGTGCTCTATCTTCTTTTTCAAGAATAGGCAAAAGTTTTCTGATTTTGAAATGAATAATCCCTTGAATATAAGAGGCAGAGATATTAATTTAAACATCCCTATACACAGACTATCCACAACTGAAAGAGGCCCGGTGTATGCGTGTGTAACACTGATCTGGATACCTGGACATACAGGAAATGAAGGCAAAGAAAAAGCTGATGCTCTTGTGAAGCAGGCGGCCGCAACGGCCTTCATAGGACCAGAACCAGTACTGGGAATAGCTTATAACACAGCTAAGGAAGCCCTCTCCAGGTGGACACAAAAGCAATTTGTAGACAAATGGAGAGAGTTACCAGGCCTAACTCATTCAAAGTTAGCGGTGAATCTGCCATCAGGAGTGAGAACTGGACAACTTCTTCAACTTGGCCGACAGCAGGTACAGGCTGTAGTTGGCATGTACACTGGCCATTGTCGGCTAAGAAGCCACATGAAGAGGACAGGACTCTCCGAAGAATCGGAATGCCGCTTGTGCTTGGAAGACAAAGAAACAATGGAGCATATTGTATGCCACTGTCCAGCAATGGAACGAACCAGACAAACCGTCTTTGGAAATTCTCAAATCATACTTGCAGATTTGAAAACTATCCACCCCAGAAAGCTGTTCGATTTCATGAAAAGGATCGAGCACCTGGCATAGTGGAAACCACAGATGTGAGCCACAATAGACCAAGGGAGGGTCCTATTTGGACCCACTCACGTGTACAAATACAAATACAATGCGTGTGTAAACATTTTTAACAAATTGGCCGAATATTTGAAGGCCGAGGCAAATTTGAATACTTTTAAAAAGGAAGTTTTAAGGCCACTTATTGAATTAGAGCCATATTCAATTGGTGAAATATTGCTCGATTGTGAGATATAATTAAGTTAGGTCTTTGAGTTATTTTAATGAGTGAAAATATCAATGTCATTTTATCTTTTTTATAGAACTGTTTGTGTAAATTAATAATTGCTTCGTCTTTGCGTTAGTACTTTAGTTAGTTTTGTAGCATATATGACGCTATATCATTCAATTGTAAATTGTAAGCTAACAATTTTTCAATTTTTGAATTTTGGTATATAATAAAAGTCACTGAATGTTAGTAATGAATACCACAGCTTTGAAAAGTAAAGTTTGGCGTTTTCGAACCTTAAGCTTCTATCAGCTAGATAACCTTTGTACAGTTTATTTTAACTTTCTGAGTCTAAATCTTACACATTGACATTGCTATAACTCCCCAATTATCAAACACTAAACGGGATTTTGACTTACATTACCCATACGAGGATACATATAGCCCTTGTAACACGCCTAACACTATTTAAATTTAAATTTTCAAAACACCCAACCTAGAAATGTGCATGCTTTTTTCAATATACTGAGGCAATAGTTTAAACAAATGCGTATTACCTTATCAGAACCAATAAGTTTGAATTTTGCCAACAATATTTTAAGGAATTGAGATTTTGTGGGTGTTTTACGACAGACCAACGCTTAAAAATCGTGCGACTTTAGATCTTGGTGTGTGAGCTTACAAGATCCAGCCCGTGCAAGAACTGAAGCTGCGTGACTACCATGCGCATCGTGCGTTCGGTAAATGGGCCGAAAACAAGATTAATCTCGATACTCATTTTCACTAGAATTTTGTTTAGTAATGAGGCTCATTGTTGCCTGAATAGTTATGTGAGCAAGCAAAATCGTCCGATTTGGAGTGAAGAAAATCCAGCTGCGTTGCATTCGTAAAGCGACTTTTTGGTGTTTTATGGACTGGTGGAGTCATTGATCCATATTTCTTCACGGCCACGTTACAGTCAATGGAGAGCGCTATAGATTCATGATTACTCCGATTTTTTCGTTCCTCAGTTGAATGAGATTAATGTCGAAGCACTCTATTCCAACAAAACGACACCACCTTCACATGGCGCGCAACACATATGAAGTCGCTAGTTTACACTAATAAAACACAGACGTTGGGCCATTTGGAAGCCAACATTTGCCGCGTTGTTGCCAAAATACGGCACCAGATGCTCCAAAAAGTGGTCATAGACTTCCAGATTGGGCTTCATCCGAGTCAGCCGCGGCGCCGACATGCCCGAGGTCACATTTTTAAGCGTTAATAGCATAAAATTATCTTCCCAATAAAGCTAGTACCATGGCCGTTAGCATGACTTTTATGCGCTTTACTTTATTTTAAAATCTAAACTTTAAAAAAACATACAAACAAGAAGATAATTATGACGTTAGATATTCTACTTACTGAAAGCAACAGCTGATAACTAACGACACCCAATTCTTTATCGGCCAAATAGAGTCTATCATCTTTGGGAATATATCCCAGGACGTAGAGCGGTCGATCCAGGTGCGCGATAGTTACCAGTTCACCACCTACGAAGTAGTTTATGCGATTTACTGCATTGGTATATATGAAGCAATCGCCAACCCACAGGCCTGTTCGGACACTCTCATTTACCTAAAATAAGAAAAGTTAATATTACTTAAAGGAGTCAGTTCGCAACTAAGAATTATCTTATATGAAAAGCGCATCAGTATTAAGATTATTGCGTTATTTAAATTGCATTCCCAAGTACCATTTTCGGGCCAGACTTTCACTGCTTTCAACGGTTGTATGACTACAAGATTTCTGTGGCTTCAATATTGTTGCCATGGGTTTTTAGCTTAACATGCATAACCTTGAAAACTAATTGACCAATATTTCAGTTAAATTGGCAGACACTTCGCACCAATATTATTTCCCTGCTGGGCTGTTCTGTGTTAAGAAATATAACATTATGCTTATTAATGATTTTCGATATATTGCTACTAGTTGTTCCTTTTTATACTTTATAGATAAGAGCTTGCCGCCTTCGGCTTTATGTCACTTAGACTGTTTCGATGCAGATTTGCTTACACAACTTTTTTATATTAAGTTAGCTGAACAATAAACGTTTTTGCAGTAAGAAGTGTTTTTTTTCGATTTGCTCTCACAAAACAAATATTCCACAAAAGGTAACAGGTTATGGGCCCAGGGCACATAAAAGTAGTGTTGTTTTTGTGATCGACGTTTCGGCAAAGTCTTTAAGTTGTGACTTGCGTGACATCTTCATAGCCAATAAAACGGAGATTGAAAAGTATAAAATCGAAAAACTTCGGGATGCCGAGAATTGGCAGCTGTGGCAGTTTATTGTGAGTACATTACTGAAGTGAAGACGTTTTAGGAGTTTGCGATGGAAGTTTTGACAAACCACAGAGTACGGATCAGAATTATGAAAACTTGCTTCGAAGTGGACAAAGGCTGATCGTATCGCAAAAAAAATTATTGTAACGTGAGTAGAAACAAAACCGTTACAATTGTTAATGAATTGTGAAAATACCCAAGACATGTGGGCGAAATTACACAGTGTCTATGATCTTAAGTCTGACGAAAGTTTGGGGCTAATCCAAAAGCAATTTTTTGATTTCAATGGGACTCTTCTCAGGATGTATCTGCGCATATCTCCAAACTAGAACAGATGGCTAGCAAAATGAAGAAATTGGGAGGTGAGATACCATAATCGATGTTAATGACTAGAATATTGTCAATTTTACCTTCAAAATATAATCATTTTCATAGTGCGCGGGATTCGATGGACGCGTCAAGACGTAATATTGAGACATTGACAACTCGTCTTATGACTGAAGAACTACGACATAAAAATAGTGAATCCGATATTGAAGAAATGACAACAGCATTTACATCAGGTTTGAGGTTTCAACGCAAGTTTTTCAAGGACAAGAAAATGACTGAACATAAAGGATATGAGGATTTTCGTCGTGACTGTCCGGGTTGTGCCTCGTGCGGTTCAAAAAGGAATATCCAAAAGAACTGTCCGAAAAATGTAAGTGCGCAAATCCAGATCGAAGAACATGATGAACCACAAGCATTTATTGGACATAGCGGCGAAATTAAACATTCTGATTTCTTAAATGAAGGGTAAAGGCTGTGTGCATGTACAAAACATAGTAATGAAACAATCTATGTATATCATGTAAATTTTAATCCAAAAGGAATCATGAAGAGCGTAACAGAGCGCTTTCGGCCGTAGCCATCATCAGTGTTACCTGAAAGTAAGTAAAAGAACCCCTTGTCAGTGGAGAGTCAAAAAATGTTGTTGAATTGAGACAATGGTTATTTTTGGTAAAAATTTTTATTGAGATGAATACTGTTGTGCTCAGTTATAAATTTGTTGGGATTAAAAAAAAAATTCATAAAAAAGGGGGGTTAGCCAAAGTTATTAATAAGGAATGATGGTATTTGTGTCATTTTTGTACGTGAAAGAGAAAATGGTGGACTTCTTTTACTTACTTGTCAGTAGACAAAGGACATATCCATGGATCAAACACACAACAAAAATCGACAATGGTCACAATTAAATATCACACATTGTACGTCACATTATGAGAAATGGTTCACATAATTAAGATTAAAATATATCAAATTAACAACAAAAGCATGGTACAAAGACCCGTGCTTTTGGATGACACATTGAATGTGTCGACTGTCACTATTCCAACATGGCGGGCGACGACATGTCTGCGAATCTTCAGCGAAGTAATTTAGAAAATGTGTGCGTTCATTGCAAAAAAAATATTGCAACTACAGTGCAAAAGTGCTCAATATGCAAAGGGAAGTTCCATCCAGCATGCTTGACACAGGCTGCTCAATTCAAATCCGCAGTTTGCAAGCATATAGCTGAACAAACAAATAATGGCGTCTCTAAGGAAGATTTAACAATAACAAGTGATCAACGTGATAGTAAAATAATGTTATATCTAAAAAGAATCATAAAAGAGCTTGAAGAGAAGAATTCAATACTATCGGAAAATTGTGATTTATGGAAGACGCGGGCGTTGGAATTGGAAGAAAAATTGGAAAAGCATGGTGTTCCTGAATAAAAAACATCAACAGAAATTCCTCGGATTTCTCCGTCCCTTTTCCCCCCTTCACATTCCGATGTAGTTGCCACTCAGGTAAATAAACCACAACAGCTTTGCCAAAGCAGCGATCAACATAACGATACAACGTTGCAGCAACGAACGCCAATAGGAGAAAAAGAAGAAGAAAAGGAAAATGGTTTTGAGCATCAAAAATCTAGAGGCTTTCGCAGAACAGGCCATAACCACCGTTACAACGGCCAACAACAACAACAACAAGATGAAAGGAATGTTACACGTAACCAAAACCAAAAGAAAACAAAGAAAGTTGGTACAAGATTGGAATCCAACGAATTTGAAGCTGTAAAACCTAGAAATGAAAACAAAAAGATCTGGTTATTTTTATCCAAAATACCCAATCACGTATCTGAAGAAGCTATTAGAAGGCATATTCTCAAGCATACGGCCTCTAGTGAACATGATGTTGAAGTAAAACAATCTGAAGTTAAAAAACCAAATCCACAACAAATTTGCTTCATGATTGGAGTTAAACCCGAGTTAAAGGATGAGGTATACAACGAAAATTTTTGGCCAACTGGTGTGGCATACGAGAGATTTAATTTTTCAATGGGCAGAAATTTTCTAAACCAAAAACAGGAAATCCAAAGGTTGCAGTGAAAAGGAAGTCAGGTAATCACTCCAGTGCTCAAGAAGCAAGAACTCATATTGGTATTACATTTTTTCACATCAATGTACAAAGCATAAACAATAAGACTCACGATCTGGATATTGTGCTAAAAGAAGTATCTCCGGTTATTTTAATGTTATCTGAACATTGGTTAAACAACAATGAAATCTGCAGCGTCAACATTGATGGTTATAGGCTGATGGCCCATTTTGGAAGAATAGCACATAGAGGAGGTGGTACTGCTATATATGCTCGTGAGGAGTTTACCGTAAAAAATAAAAATAAAGTATATATAACTGACTGTATAGATAAGCATTTTGAATATTGTATTTTTGAATTTTATATTGGTAATTGTTTGCATTCTGTTGTGTGTGTTTACAGGTCTCTTTCTGGCAGTCTGGATGACTTTCTGAATGGATTATCCAGTTTACTGTATGAAATGTCCCACACCTCTGGAAAAATTGTCTTTGGAGGTGATTTTAATGTAAATTTTAAGAATAATAATGATGCTAATGTGATGGCAGTCAATGAGTTATTTAGCAGCTATGGCTTGCAGCCACATATATTTGGTGATACAAGAGTAACAGCTCTTTCAGGGTCTCAAATTGACAATATCTTTAGTAATATTAATAATGAAGATATTAATTATTCTAATATCTACATAACAAATTTATTTGACCACTTTGGTCAAATATTAAATATAAGGAATAAATCAACTCTGAATAAATCTTCAATAATTCAAAAAAGATTTTTTAGTGATCAGAATAGGTTACTGTTTTCTGAACATCTGAGTCGAGAGACATGGCTAGATGTTTTCAATACCCAGGGTTCCAATGAAAAATACACTTGCTTTTTTATATATTTTTTTACTATTTTGATAGGTCATTTCCGGTGTGCACTTGCCGAACTAGGCCTAACAGGAAATCATGGATTAACAGTGAAATTAAAAACTATTCGAGCTATATAAAGGATTTGTACGTATGGTACCAGCATACGGGTAGTCCTATCGTTTATGATACATATAAAAGGGAGCGGAAGAAATATCGTAAGTACATATCAGACTATCAAAGATCCATAAATGATAACAGAATAGTGAATTCTAATAACAGGAGTAAAACTGCATGGGGTATTATAAACTCGGAAAGAAATAAAAAGTCTATGAGTGATCCTATTACTGTTTCGAACAATGGCCTAGAGATCAATGATCTCCAGCAAATCGCAGGATTATTCAACAAGTATTTTAAACTATCTAGCGATGATAATCATATAAACACTATAAATTTGATAGATATGGGAGTGCCCACACTTTTCCTTCAACCGGTTGATCCTCAGGAAATATTCAATATCATCATGAAGATGCCAAATAAATATTCATCAGGCATAGATGAAATCCCCATTTATACACTGAAATTTGCTGGGGAGTACCTTGCTGCTTCTTTGGCTGATATAGTGAATGAAGCCATATCAACTCAAGTTTTTCCATCAGCCCTCAAGATCGCAAAAATAATCCCTATACATAAAAAAGGATGTAAACAGTGTATTGAAAATTATCGGCCAGTGTCACTGTTGCCGGCAGTATCGAAGGTCATAGAAAGAGTTTTATATAACAGGATGATGGATTACCTTGATGTTCATGGTATCCTAACAGATAATCAGTTTGGATTCAGACCTAAAAAGTCAACTGAGATGGCAATATATAGCGTAGTAAGCTATATAATGGACCAATTGGATAGTAAGAACAAAGTAGCGGGGCTGTTTTTTGATCTGTCAAAGGCCTTCGATGCCGTTGACCATGACATTTTGTTTGATCGAGTACAATGTTATGGATTGCGAGGAGCATGTGCAATGTTGTTAAAATCATATTTGAGTGGACGCAAACAGTGTGTTTGCTTGGTGAACAATGGAAAAGAATTGTTTCCAAGAATGACTGATGTGGAGAGAGGTGTCCCACAAGGCTCGATCTTGGGTCCGCTTCTGTTCCTTCTGTACGCGAGTAGTCTTGGTGGTGAGATTCGCTCGGGGCTTCTCTGTCAGTATGCTGATGATACCTCGGTATTGCTGTCACGTCGGGGAGAACGCTCGGGGACTTGTCGCCGGTCTGCTCGCGTGCAGTTAGGATAATGGAAGCGTGGTGCTTGGGAAGTCGACTAAATCTAAACCATACCAAAACGGCGCTTATATGTTTCAATAAAACAAATATTTCACAGGAATCCCTCTATGTTGGACAGGGTGGCAGGTCTATACCTGTAATCAATAGCACTAAATTTTTGGGAGTACTTATGGACTCCAATCTTAATAGGGAGTGTCACACACAAAATTTGCGAGCTAGGCTAAACAGCTATTGTGGTCTCATCTGTAGACTTCGCTCGGTACTGTCCATAGAAACTATCAAAATCTTTTATTTTGGGCAAATTCAGTCACTTTTATTGTATGGACTTACATTTTGGGGTTCTTCACCACAGGCTATGGGAGCTTTTCGAGCACAAAAAAAGATTATTAGGTGCATGATGCATTTGCATCCAAGAACTTCATGTAGGCCATATTTTATGGAATTGGAAATATTAACGCTTCCCTCACTTTATTTCATGTCATTAGTGGTTTACGTTAAACATAATTATCATTTGTTTTATACCAACGAACATTTTTATGCCCAGGATATGTCAATTGAGACCAGGAATCGGCTGGCCCTCAGTGTGCCAGCACATAAATCCACTTTTTATGAAAAGGGTCCACAATATAAGGCCATTAAAGCATTTAACATGCTGCCCAAATATAATAGTGATATACAAACTGTTAGCTCATTTAGGGGGAACGTGAGGAACTGGCTGCTACGGAAATGTTATTATACATTCAGTTTTAATGAATAACAATAATTATGCTTGTGTATGTGTTCTTTTATGTTTAATACTTATATTTATGTTTTTATTTGTATCTAATAATGTCTCGCTTTTTATATTTTAAATTATTGTAAATTTTGATTTATAGCTACGCCTACATTCTATGGGCGATCTTATGACGTTGATTTGTCATGTATAATGATTTGGTCGGCAATAAAGATGTTATTTTTTTATTTATTTATTGACAGTCTTGACAGGCAGACAGAAACGAACCGCAAGATTTCCAAAACAATTCACCAATTTGTCCGTAATTCTCAACTTTCCTTTAAAAACAGAAATCAATTACAAACCTTTTTAGATAACACTAAAGATAAAATAGATATCCTCTCAAAAAGTGGTATTTATAGGTTGTCGTGCAACTCTTGCGAGTGCACCTACATAGGTAGGACATGTAGACCATTGAAAGTCCGTATCAACGAACATTTGAACAGAAACAATTCTGCTTTCGGAGATTTGCGAAATCATAACCAGAACTTCAGTCCTCATTCCAATTCAAAAATTTTACATAACATTTCATCAAAAAACTTCAATAGGCTGGATTTCATGGAGGACATCGATATCCATAGCGAGCTGCGTGCAAACAACCATTGCCTCAACACTCAGGTCAATCTCAACAGATCTTACATTCCATTACACAGAAGGCTTCTCGACTGAATTAACTTTTGCCAATACACTTGGAGGTTGGGAGGGCCGCTTGATCAAGCATTTTCTATTTCAAATAATTTCTCCTATTTTTTACTACAGCAATGTAATTTAATTTTATTTTATTTTTATCTTTCATCTGTCTTCCTCTTTCTCTATCTTTCAAGTTGATTTAGCTTAGGCTAAATTCATCCCTTCTTAAGTAAGTCCTCTAGGAGTTGAGTTAACTCAGGTTATTGTCATCTCCTTTCTTTTCTGCTCTATCCGTCGAGTTGAGTTGAGTTAGCCTAGGCTAGCTCATCTCTAAGTTAGTCCTCTATTTTCACTTGATCAAGCATTTTCTTCCTTCCAAACCAACTTTCAAGCCACCACAAACATTCAACCGAATTTTCAAGTATTCAATTGCAAATTAGCCATTTAATACGCATTATGGCATTTGGTTAGTCTCATCTGGCATAGTAGCAACTCCTTTTGTACTTTAGGTTAATTTTAGACCACTGCAGTAACTTTATCTGATTTTAACTTTCAACTTAATACTAGTCTTTTTAAAAGTCTTAAAATTTTTTAATCCCAACAAATTTATAACTGAGCGCAACAGTATTCATCTCATTAAAAATTTTTACCAAAAATAACCATTGTCTCAATTCAACAACATTCTTTGACTCTCCACTGACGAGGGGTTACTTACTTTCAGGTAACACTGATGATGGCTACGGCCGAAAGCGCTCTGTTGCGCTCTTCATGATTCCTTTTGGATTAAAATTTGCATGATATACAAAGATTGTTTCATTACTATTCTGATTTCTGGTTAATTGATTCGGACGCGACAAATCATATCTCGAACCGCAAGGAATGGTTTCAAACGTATAATGAATTTTCGGAACCTTTATCAATACGTGTCGGAAACGGAGAGACAATCGCCGCGTATGGCCGTGGAAATATAAAAATCGAAACGTTTGTCAACGGATCATGGTGACCGGGAACACTATGATGTATTAATGGACCAAAAATGGCTCGAAATTTATTTTCGATAAAAAGTGCAGCTCAAAAGGTGTGGACTTTGAAATTCGGGACAATGGTAGAAAGTGCATGTTTTTGCGAAATGGTAAAATAATAGCTAACGGTGTCGAGGCTGAAAATCTTTATCGTATCGTCTTAAGAGTTACTGTTAAGTCAGCGGGTGACGGCGCGGATGTTTACGTTTCTTCGAACTCGGGTGCTGACGCTGATACGGCTAATTTATGGCATGAGAGACTAGGACACCAAAATAAAAAACGATTTGGACTTGAACTGATCTAGGACAATAATATTTGTGATGGTTGTGCATACGGAAAAAATCACAGAAACAGTTTTAGCAACTGCAAGGAAGGATACGCTACAGAAGTTCGTCAACTAATGCATGTTGATTTGTGTAGACCTATTGAAGTTGAATCATTAGGTAAAAAACGGTACTACCTGTTATTCAAAGACGATTATAGTAAATGCCGTTTTGTTCATTTTATCAGAGAAAAATCTGAGATGTACGATAAACTAAAATTTTTTTAACAGAAGTAAACAATCAATTTAATAAACAAGTAAAAGAGATTAAAAGTGACGGTGGCAAGGAATACGTCAATTTAAAAGTGAAATATTTGCTAGAAGAAAACTGCATTAAACAAACAATTACAGTGCCGTACACTCCGGAACAAAATGGCTGCGTTGAAAGAGAAAATCGCACTATTGTTGAAGCTGCACGGTCTATGTTGTATTCAAAACCAAATATTCCGAAATTTTTATGGGCAGTGGACCTACAAAGATACCTAGGAAAACACCAATTGAGTTGTGGAATGGAAAAACGTCCAAAATTTACCATCTAAAAGTATTTGGCACAGAATGTTTTGCTCATATTCCTAAAGAAAAAAGACGTAAATTGGACAAAAAAAATCCTACAAAGGCTTTCTTGTTGGATATATGGAAAATGTAGAGGGTTATCGAGGTTCATGATGTAGTTGTGAGTCGTGATGATATTTTTAAAGCATAAATTTTATCTCCTACTGAGGTCCAAATTGACACAAATGTCAGAAGTGTTGAAATTAAAGAAGCCGAATCTATAAATGATTTATTTGTTCGAGGATGATCTATCAAGCGAGGGACAGAAGTAAATTAAATAAATCAAATTTTTTTGGTGTACCAATTGTATTTATGGCTCATGAACCAACAACTTTTTGAGAAGCTATTTCCTCGCAACTCTCCGGAAAATGGGTAGAAGCCATGCAAGAGGAAATGAAATCCTTAATGGAGAATAATACCTGGAATTTAGTTGATAAACCAGAAAATCAACAAATCTTTGAAAATCGCTGGATGTTTCGTTTCAAGTTCAAAGAAAATGGAATAGTTGATCGTTATAAAGCAAGATTGGTAATCAAAGGTTATTCACAACAAGAGGGTGTACATTACAGTGAAACTTTCAGTCCAGTTGTGAGACCAGAGGCAATAAGAGTGGTACTTCGTGTGGCTGCATCAGAAAACTTGCATTTAAGACAATTTGATATAAAAACACCGTTTTTAAATGGAAATTTAAATGGAGACATCTTTATGAAACAGGTTTTGAGAATGGCACTACTCGAATTTGTAAACTGTCGAAGAGCCTCTATGGGCTGAAACAAGCTCCAAGATGTTGGAACAAACGTTTTACCGATTTTCTACGAACCTGTGAATTCAGGGAGAGTTCAACAGATCCATGTTTATATATCAAAGTAAACAATGGTCAGAAAGTGTTATTGTTATTATATGTCGATGATGGCCTGATAGCTTCAACAAAACTAGAAGAAGCGGTAGAATGATTAAACAAAATCGAATCCACATTTAAGGCAAAATCTATTAATGAGGTGCGCAATTTTGTTGGTTTTGAAATTGAAAAGGCTAGTTACATCAGAAGAATCGTTGAGAAATACGGCATGGCGAGCTCAAAAACTGTATCAACTCCCATAGATTTAGGATGGAATGTGAGCGATTATTCAGAAAATAAAGGTCTTTTTCCATACCGTGAAATTGCTGGAAGTTTAATGTTTTTGCAAGTAATCACCCGACCCGACATTGGATTTGCAGTAAACATTGCATCAAGGGCTCTGGATAATCCGACTGAAGCTCATTGCAAACTTGTGAAGCGTATTCTTCGTTATATTAAGGGTACAGCAAACTAGGGGTTACTTTACATACAATACAAATGGAAGTCTGAAAGTATTCTGTGATGCCGATTTTGCTGCTGATACAGAAACGCGCAAATCAACCAATCGCTATGTTAGGCGGGGCAGCGGTGCCCCGGCAAAGCAAGAAACAACAGTGTGTCGCCTTATCAACAACGGAAACAGAATACATAAGTGCAACGAATGCAGCAAAAGACCTAGTATGGCTTGTACGAATGCTAAAAGAAATCGGCGTAAGTGGTTCAAAATTTAAAAATGTGACATTGTGCATTGACAATCAAAGTGCGGCGAAATTGATTAAAAATCCCGAGTATCATAAACGCACAAAACATAGACATGTTAAATTTCATTTTATAGGAGACCTCTATAATAAAAATGAATTTAATGTTATGTATATTCCAAGCCAGCAACAACTCACTGATATCATGACTAAGCCATTAGTAACGATAAGATTTAAATTGCTGGGAACGAAAATTGGCTTAAATATTAATAATAATCAATTGATGTAATTTTTGTTCTTTTTGTTTAAGAATGTATACTATTATGTTTGAATTGTTATGGCTATAAGTTTTTTTTGATTTATAAGCATAACATTTTAGGGAGAGTGTTAAGAAATAATCTAAGATAAGCTTATTAATGAATTTCGATTTATTGCTACTAGTTGTTCCTTTTTATACTTTATAGATAATACTTTGGCGCAATCGGCTTTACACAACTTTTTTATATTAAGTTAGTTGAACAGTAAACGTTTTTGCAGTAAGAAGTGTTTTTTGGATTTGCTCTCACAAAACAAATATTCCACAAAAGTTAACATTCTGACTAAACTTTATTATAAAAAAATTAAACTTAAAACAAAATACTCATCAGGTAATTAGAGAAAAAAGCAGCAGATCAGCGCATAAAAACATGAATGATAAAGATGATCACGCAGAGCCACCAATAGCAAAAGAAAGTTTGTGTTACAGTGTCACGATTACCGCCCTTTTACTCAAAAGAAATTACTTCGGTGAAGGACAAAATGTTGCCAGTTACCTTGACGTGAAACGTAATTGAAGAATGTGGCTTGAATTTTCAAAACACTACTTGAGTTATGCTAATCTATTTGTAATTTATTTTCTCACCTCTCCTAAAACGTCAAATGCAGACTCTATACCGTCTTCGGCGACTTCATTGTTGTCTCGCGCCTTATGTACTTGTTCGGCGTCAAAGGATAAAATATAGTAGCTTTCCTCGGTTGCCAGACAAACCAAGTTTCCACTGGAATAGATACAAATTAAAATTATTAGAAAACTAATAACGTTACATAAAGAGTGAAAACAATACAATACTTTAAGAAATATATTTAACGCACCTGTCAGACCAATAAACAGCCCTTGGCTGGATCTCGATTCGTCTTACAAGTTCTAAGGAATCCCAATCGTAAAAACTAAGTCCTGCTACCGATTTAACGCCTAAAAGGTAACCGCCAAAAATCCCATCTGCAGATGATTCTGATTTAAATTGTTTCTTCTCTTTGAAATTCTTGAAAATTCGTATTGTAGATCCTATAAATTTGAATATTTTTTCTTAATCTAATACAAAGAAAGATATTTTCATTCATATTATGTTGTTTCAAAGAAAAATTATTTATTTTGTCGCCCCCAAAAGATAAGACGTTTTGTAGTTTTCTATGACAGTAGGATCGAAGGTTTACATTAAAAGTAGAATCATAAAAATTGAGATAGTTTTAAGATTTGATTGCATGTGATCTCTAAGTAACCAACAACATTTCTGCTGTCCGGAAGAACGCTCAGCATGTAATGGCCATAAAATCATAAATGGCAACACTTTTGCTGCAAGTTCTTGATACACAGATCATGATGCGGATCAAGGGAAATACCTCATAGAAGTATGAACTGAACATTGGAACACCTCAAGCACACATTTCACTCATATGTATCCTATATTCGATCAATGACCATTGAATTTTGGGTTATCTACATAATATAATTTGGAGTCAGGCAGACAACATAAACTGCTAGAAGGACAAAAGCGAATAGTAAGGAACGAATGCTTGGCCCAAAGCTTCAGACGATGGCAAAGTACTTTACAAGAATGAGCACTATACAACGTGAAGGATTTAAATACAACCGGCATATTTAGGATGAGACTGAAAAATGGTTCCTGACTGAACAAACTCATCGTATATTTGTGAATTCATTGAAACGGGGAAAGCAGTTTTCTTACTTTAATACTTATTTTTATTTTACATTATTGGCAGTTAATAAACTAGAAAATGAAAGTGGCCGAATTCATGTTCATCTCACCCTGTCTCCATTATTAATTATAATATAAGATAATGTGTAATTTTATTCTATTGTAGCATCAGTTTGTATACAGATTAAAGGTGACCAGAGAACTGACGAAGTTTAGTGGGAGCAAATATTTAAGACACAGGGCTGGCCCATCCGTAAGAGGGCGGAAATATGAATGGTAGAAGTCTCTAAGGAGTTTATTTATTTATTTGTTTATTTACGTAACCACATTTACATGTTTACATAATTAACTATCTAACTATTCTAAAATTGGTCGTTTGGCAAGTCTATTGAACTTTTCAACAAAATCTAATTTATCCCAATGCCTATTATTGACACTAGTTGAAATTTTATTGACTGGATTGTAAAGCGAATACCATGTTCTACAAAGGGGTACATGCAGAAGAAATTTACTGCGAGTTCGACGGTTAGGAAGGTGCATTTTAATGTGATCTAAACATTGTAAATTTTGTATAAGATTATTACAGAAACAAAGAGGTTTTAAAGAGGTGCAAACTGAAAGAAGATCAAAAATTCCGAAATACCGGCCTTAGATCCGCAAGGAAATAAACAGGCCACATCCTATGAGAGGGACAAATGAAAACACGCAACTTTTGAAGACTGCCCAGAAAATGAGCTTCCTTTTTCTCTCAGGGCTCGCTCCTGAAGTGAGTAAAGAAGAAATAATGGAATTTCTGAAATTCAACAACCTAGAAAAGATTGTGCCATTGAAAAGATTCACACCAAAAAGAAAAAATATTGTGCGTCCTTCAGACTCACTGTTCCATACAACAAAAGAGACAACTACTTGTGCTCTGCACTGTGGCCTGTCGGAGCCATAATAAACCATTTTCAGAATATCCAGCACCAATCTCGGACAACAATATAGAAACAAAACCATCTTGTACAAATGTAGTAAAGATCCTCAACATCAACGTTAGATCAATACGATATAAACTGGATGAAATTGAAACACTCTTGGCTGACAGGGATATGGATGTTCTATGTGTAACTGAACACTGGCTGACCCAGAACGAAATGGACTCTCTTTAGCTGCAAGGCTACAGGATAGCAGCTTATTCTGTCAGACAAAATCACAGTGGTGGAGGAACAATGATTTTTGTTAAGCATAACTTGGGTATATCTATGGAAATCATAAATTCTCAGTTAACTGTTGATAAGTGTATTTATCGCTCACCCTTCGCGACATCCTGACTCAGTGTACGGACGAAGAGCAAATCTGTTGCTAGCGGGAGATTTTAACATTCATTTTAACACACAACGTCATGAGACAGCTCGTTTTTGTGACACCACAGGTAGTTATGTATGTTAAAACAAACAGTTTTTGAGGCAACGCGCCTAGATTGCTGCCTTGACAATGTTTTTGTGAGCAATGGAGTGGATGTGCAGAGTGTGAGTGTGATTGATATTAATGTGTCTAATCATAAATGCCAGAGGCTTATCTATTTTCCATAATATAGTAAACGAAACATTCTGGGAATTTATTGAGGACAAGACCCCCTGTCCCTGTAAATAGTATGTTTGAGATGTTTCTGGGATGTTTGGAGGGTGCATACCTTCAGTCATATCCGGAGATGTCTTATATATGTAGTAAGATCTGACCAGTCTCATAATACTGGCTGGTTTAATGACAGATTGGAAATGATGCGTGAACGTTTAGGATTTCTGAGTGAACTAAAACAACAGTACAGATGTCTGGAGTTTACAGAGCAAAACAAAAACTATAAAAAAAATTATCGTAATGCCATTCAAGAAACAAAATAGAGTGTAATGACAAGATGATTCGTACATCTGCAAGCCCTGCAAAAGCAATGTGGCAATTAATAAATTCTCACAGAGACAAAGATAAAATTCCCCTAAACAACATAAATATTAAATCGGATGAGTTCAGTAATTTTTTTCTCAAATATTGCTCAAAATATAATCCAGGATATTCCCACGATACACCTAAACACGGTATGTCAGCTTTCCGAAAAATAACAGTTCGTATACTACGTCACGTGTGGAATTTATATGTAAAATACAGGGAAAATCTGCAACACACTTGATGTCACGTTGTAATTTTTCGAACGGCTGACATACCGTGTTTCGGTGTATCGTGGGTATTCCTCTTACCAACCTTGACCCAATTGAGAGTCTTCAAGAAGCTAAAGTACCTGTCTTCACATTCAGAGAAATTACCTTTAATGAGATGAGACATAATCAATCATTTAAAAAATAAACCTAGTAGAGACATTTATGGTCTTAATGTAAAAATTATAAAAACAGTCAAAAACTGCATTATACTTCCCTTAACAAAACTGATAAATCTTTGCCTCAAGGAAAATGTTTTCCGGACTGTTTGAAGCTTGCTCTGGTTAAGCCTATTTTTAAAAAGGGTCATCCATTATTACCGGAAAAATACAGACCCATTTCACTTCTCCCTATAATTTCAAAGGCTCTGGAGAAATGCATGGCCGTTCAGATCGCTAATTTCTTTGAGTTGAATGGCTGGTTTTCAAGGAACCAATTTGGATTCAGAAAAGGCAGAAATGCAACTCTTGCAATCTTGGATCTCGTTTCGGGTATTGTAGATGCTTTCCATGGTATGTGCTATAACTCAGTTGTTTTTTTTTTGCGATCTGAGTATAGCATTCGATTGTGTAAGTCATGATATCCTGTTGCAGAAACTTAAAATTATAGCTTTTACTCATTTGACGAATATTTTAATTATGATTTTAGGATGTTGTAAAGTGTTTAAGTCAGGTCTATTTGAGTCCTTAAATTATGATTTTAATCTGTTGTAAGTTGTATGCTCTTATACAGTTTTGTCTGTTCAATATTATATTGTATTTTATAAACCTATTTAGTATAGGCAAAGGATTTTATGTATTTTAAATTGACGTATGTAGAAATTTTTTGTGTTTTCGCATGAATACAGTTGATTGATTGATTGGTTGAAACATCGTAGAATTCTCTTCTGTAAGCCAGGGAAGGAAGATTTAGGTAAGCCATAACTTGGTCACCACTCCAAAAGAGTTTGTATCGGGCATACTTAATACATTTTTGCTGCACATTTTCTATTCTTGTGATGTGAATGATACTATCTCATTCACATCACAAGAATAGAAAATGTGCAGCAAAAATGTGTATTAAGTATGCCCGATACAAACTCTTTTGGAGTGGGCGACCAAATTATATTAGATAATTCAAGTACAGATCTTACAAACGACGTATAAAGCATCTTAATACCATCTAAATTTTTGAAATCCCCACTTGCTCTTTTTATAAATGCCAACATTTTATTTGCCCTGCTGATTATTATCTCAAAGTGATAAACCCTAAGGTCCTTAATGACTTCTACTTCTCTAAGAACTCTGATTAGTACAATAATTTACATCGTTTAGTTCATTTCTAAGCCTACTAAACCTGATAAAATGACACTTCTCAACATTCAACCTCATGTAATTTTTTTCGCACCAATTATGAATGTGGTTAAGGTCTCTTTAAAGGCGAATAATACCCCGGAAAAAATCTTCATATCATCTGCGAATAGCAAAAATTCGGAGGACAGCCATGAGCCAAGGTCATTGATAAACAAACTAAATAGAAGGGGTCCCAAATGGGATCCTTGAGGAACACCAGATTTTGTAAGAAAGGGGCCTGATAGGTGTCCATCGATTCTAACCTGTTGCTTTCTGCCACAAAGATATGACTTAAACCAAGATAAGAGCGGTCCAGCCAGAAACACCACAGCGTGATAGTTTAGAAAGCAGAATTGAGTGGTTTAAATGCCTTACTAAAATCAGTCTAGACTACATGAGTTTCCATACCTCTTTCAAAAGAATCGGCAATAAAGTTTGCAAAAAGAAACAGATTTGTGTCCACAGATCTGCCCGAAATAAAGCCATGTTGTTCAGGAATTATTATGTGCTGGAAAGTTTCAGATAGCTTAATTTCAATGCAGGACTCAAACAGTTGAGGGATGGCAGAGAGAAGACTGATTGGTCTGTAATTTGAAATCTCATTTTTACTTCCAGACTTGCGAATGAGGGTGACATACGAGACTTTCCATGATTCCGGAAACACTCCAGATCTTAGGACTGATTAAATAAGAGATGTAATGTAAGATAGAGTTTGTGAACAAAGTTTTAGGACACTATTGGGAATTCCATCGTGGCCTGGAGATGTGCTGATGTCTAATTTTGAAAGTAATTTCTCAATGTCAGAAGTACCGATCGTTACGTTATTTATAGGATCTAAGAGTATCTCTTTGCCGTTTGAGTTAGAGTGGTGTAGGTAGGTCATACTTGCAGGATTAAAGATAGATGAGAAGTATTTGGCAAATAGATCTGCTATAGTATTCCCCTCGTTAGCTTGTTCAGTGCCAAGGAACATTTTTTTTTTGGAATTGACCCGTTACTCGAATGAGATTATACAAAGTTCCAAAAAGAAATAGGGTTATTTTTAATATTACATTCAGTGTTGCTAATATAAAATTCATAACATTCCACAATTTTACACTGCTCTGTCAATAAACTAAAATTGTTGCAGTCAGTAACTGAATTTGATCGTTTGCACCTTTTATGGACATCTTTTTTTGAAATATAAGATTTTTTAGGTTAGGTGTAAACCATCTTGGAAAGTTGCCCCCAGAGAAGCTGGGTTTTGTTGGCACAAACATTAACAGTTAAAGGAAAGAAAATAATTATTAATAATATTGTGAAAACTAGAAATCGTATTCACTAAAAAAGAACACAGTCTACAGTTTGAACTTGTTACTTGAGCTTGAAACATAATTATTATGATTATTATCTAAACATGTTTTAAAAACAATCAGTAAACTTTCACCAAATTTTAGTATAGAAGATCGAGCGGACCGAGTAAACGACGACAATTTGGTGCAGTTCGTGGATCTTTAGGGAGCGGACTGGCAACAAGTTCACCCCACTGTTCATCTAGAGCTATTTGGTACCTTCACGGGAAAGGCTCTTGGGTGTTCAACCAGAGTTATTTGCTACCTTAACGGGAAAGACTCTGGTGGGTTAAACTCTATTTTTTATTTTGTTCCTTGACGGGAAATGCACAAATAAACTTCTCTTAGAACAAGTCAGTTAAAAGAATAATAAAAATAAGTTAATTAAAGTCAGATATATAAAGTAACCCAAGCAACTCTCTAAGCATCAACATAATTTAAAAGTATTCCAAGGAAGTCTCAATTTGTCTCATGAAACCGAATGAGTCGCGTCCAAATCACATTGGTCGCGTCTGATAAGTCTTCAACGAATAGTCATGTTCCACGCTCCTCTGGTAAAATATATTTAAACATAGTTAGCAACCTAAGTGCATATCTTCATGTATACTAAATCTGGGCAGTAATACACATATCTTAAGTAACGAAGCGAGTTTCTGTCGTCTGTCATCATCCTCATCTGAGCTACGCACCCTGCAAGAGCAAAGATGATCCCCACAAGCCATGCTCTCTGCCACACGTGGTGGTTAGCGTCCTCGTTGACACGTATTTTGAAGGAATATCGAATTGCCTCAAGGGTAAATCCTCTTTGACACGTGGTGGAGGCGCCTCTGGTAAAATACTTTTGGAGACTGCCGTGCTGATCCTTAGTACCAAGAAATTGAGACGTGGTGGAGGCGCGTTCTGATCCCCGTACATTGGACCTAGGACCCTGGATTCGCTGAGGAGATAACCTTTGGAGATGCCGTTCTGTTCTCTAGTGCCGTTTATTGGCAGCTGTTCAGATCCCTAACCTCGGAGGCGTTTCAGTTATTTACATGCGGTGAAGTCACATAGTGGAATTGCCTTTTCGACCGTTCTACAAGTAACGCCATTCGGTCCTCCGTAGACATAGCAAGTGTATCGTCATTTTTTTTTTCAAACCATTTTGACAAGTGCCGTTTTGATTGCTATGTGGCTTGATATACAGGGTAAGTCAAAAAGATTTTTTTTCATCAGAATTAAATAGATCTCCAAACACAATTCATAGCCATTAAGATCAGCAAGGTTAAATTCGTGTACCAGCTTCTCTTCAGATTTGAGATACCATCAATCAACATTACTGAGTATTACAGAGTTTAGTGACTCCGAGTTGTTCATCACACATCTTCCAGAGGAAGTGAATCTTTTCTGCGAGCGGAATTTCGTTCCTTCGAGGATTAACGTGACTGTTCTCGGAGTTATACGAAAAAATCTCTATCCCATGGCAAAATAAGCATAATAAAAATCAATAAAACAGATTAAGCTCAAGGACGCTCATACGATGGATCCAGGGACCAAGGCCATCACCAGTTCACATCAAAAAGCAATAAGACAAAGAGGACCATAATGAAGAAGTGAATTTCCAGTTAATCATGCGAGAGATAAAAGAGGCAATGACAAAATATAAGACAGAGAACATACAACAAAAATATAAGAGAAGTTTCATTAGGAAGGACGACGACATAGAGAAAAAATTACTAGCATTTTTTGGGGAAAAAAGTTGCAGGAAATAACAACTTTAAAATATAAGTATTATGGACAAATATCTTAGATAATAGGTAAAATAACACTTAGGCGGAGGAATAAGCAAATAGAAAAAAAAAGAAGAAGTTTTTAAGAAGGGGGTTACGTGTACATAACGGAAGTACTAATTAATACAAGGGGTATAAAGAATTGCTGAACTCAACTATCTCAGAGAATAAGTACCAAACAGGGGAAAATCACAAGCCAGATAGTTGGAAAGCAAAATATACAAGGAACTAAGAAATGAAAATAGAGTTTCATAGAAAGTATATATAAAGCATAATAGAGATATCGCCAAACATAGAGAAAGTCATATAAAACTTTTATCTAAGATACATACGGTAACAGAAACTAGAAGAAAGGAATTTAAATATAAGAAGAAACCAGAAACTATAAAGAAACAATACACTAAAGGAAGTTCTTCGAACTGGACTAAGGGAAAAAGTAAACCAAAAAAGAAAAAAAATCATTTGAAAAAACACATAGGCATTAAAAGAAGAAAATGAGAAATTGAGATAGGGGAAAAAGTTATAATTTTAAATGCAAGTGTTTAACGACAGTGCCTTACTGGGAAAGTCACAGAAAAAACACACAGACATTTAATTAAAAGATAAATTGGAGAATAAAAGAGATAATATTGAGAGTAAAAGAGATATAATATTGAACTAAATAAAGGAGAAGCTAGAAAGCGAAATTATACACAGGTCGTATAGGGTATGTTGTAGCCAACTGTCTCAGATAAGTACCTAATAGGGAAGATCATAAGTCAGACACTTGGGCAACATGAGGACCTAGGAGATGAAATTAGAAGCCATAGATGGGCATATATAAAGTTATAAGGAAAAGTTGACAGTATATGAGAAGAGTAGTAATGGAAATAAAGGATAATAAGTTAAAAGTTAAAGATAGTAGGTAATATTAAAGAGAATACATCACAAAAGTGTCGGCCAACACAAAACATAGAGAATACATGGAGATGTTGAAATATGTAGACAAAATACGTAGAGATAGATTAAATGATTAAAAATAAGCGAATATAAATAACGAATTATCGATAAAAATGTACTATGTCACCCCATATAGAAAAATGAAGACATAAAATAATAACACATATAATAAGATAAAATAAGGAAATACAATAAGGATCCTTAAAGTATAGAAACATAGGAATAACGGAATAAATAGCATATATGTTGATAGAAGAAAATTTAGATTAAGTAAATACACATAAGGATCTAAGCCAACATAAAGATAGAAAAAAAAATTGGATAAGGGCACATAGATTAAAGAAAAAGAGATTAACGAATAATAAAGATATCACATTTATGGAAAACACACGTTAAGGCATAGCATTCTAGATACACATCCAAATGCAACCGGACAGCCATCAGTTGCGATCTCGCAAATATCTACAACATATGTAAAACAGATCCCTTAAAAATTGATGCCTACTAAAAAGCTGATATTAGTTATTTCCCACCGAAAAAAATAGGCAGAGTATAAGTCAATCATTACCCTTCTTTAATATTGGCCATACTCTAGGAATGATAGTAATTAAAAATACTACTATCCAATTCAAATCATCAATTAAGGCAATATAATTGTCAGTCAAAAGGTGTAAATAACCCATACAAGTATTAAATATCCACTGTAGTTAATATTGTTCTAAACAACCTGGTCAATCTTTTTAGATTATCGAGACAAGGCCAAACATTTCAATAAATCAAGCGTCAGCATTCACTAATAAAATATTTTTATTTTCAACAGAAACAAACCGGCAATGGGATGCAAGCACAAGTATCTGAAACTTCCATGATTTGTCTCAAGTACAAGGCTACCCAACAACAAACACAACACCGACATAATCGTTCAAATATTTTTGTTAAAGCATAGTTGCCAATACTTCTTGCGGATTATAATAATATAAACATACGAATATAGTACTAAAGTATAAGATAATACTTTCAATGATAATTATAATATTTAATAATAATTCCCGAATGTTCTACTAATGATATTGAACGACAAGATAAGAAGATATTTCTAATAGATATGCATGAGCACTGCCCTCTTGATGTAAGTCATATAGTTATAGAAAAGTCATTTGAAGCAGTTGCGGTAATATTAACACTAAGTAACACTTGTAAAATAATCGTCTGTTGTATTTATCGTTCACCTTCTTCATTGTATACTATATTTTTAGATTTAGAAAAACTACTCAGTCTTGCTACAAAAGGTAACCATATATTGTTCGTTTGTGGGGATTTTAATTGTGATCTTAACTCGAATGTAAGAAACACAGTAAATATTAAAAATATTTTTGCCTCATATGGACTTTCACAAATAATGGAGGGTTATTCTAGAATACAGGGAAGTTCTAAATCTCTTATAGATAACATTTATACAAATAAAGATATTCAGTCTGACTCTTGTCGAACGGTCGATGCACACTTCTCTGATCACCGGGCTCAGATTGCCTGCTTCAGCCTTGATGGTGAGAGTGAGGTTGTGCAAGATAATAAATGGGTTTGCATTTTTTCTGAGGGAAATATAAATTACTTCAGTTTTTTGTTATCCAAGGAAAGGTGGGTTTATGATCTGCTTCTGATTAATGATAATGTCTTAAAATTTACAAATTTCTTTTCTTCTTTCTTAAACTTATTTAACATGGCTTTTCCTCTAATTTTACAAAGAAAAAATAAGGACATAAAAAGAAAAGACAAATCCTGGCTAACTCTGGACGGAGAGCTTAGAGGTGAAAACTCCTTATCACCAAGCCAAAATATCAAATCAAGATAATGATATGTTTTTTTATAAGCAAGCATAAAAAGCCACAGGAATAATATTAATGAAGCAAAGAAATTCCATAACTCCAGTAGGCTCATGAGCTCTAAGAATATGTCCAAAACCTCTTGGGAAATAATACGCTCTCATATAAATCTAACTAAAACAAAAAAAGATACTGGAATTGGTAGTATTGTTTTGATGGTAAAAAAATTAACAGAGATCAGGAAACTGCCAATGCTTTTAATAATTTCTTCATAAGTTCTGTCCAATCATTGACTTGTAACATTGACACTAAAAATTCCACTACCATTCCTGGTCAAATGACATGTAATTCATTGTTCAAAAGACATTTCTCAAAAGAACGATCCTAGGAACTATTTAAATCACATTTCAGTGGCTGAAACATTCTTTTTTACCCCTACCACTGCCCTTGAGATTCATGACACCTTTTCGAATATAAAGAGTAAGAATTCTTCTGGTTGGGACAGGATGTCCTTGAGGGTGTTTCTGGCTTTACCATTTGAGGTGCTGCAGGTTCTGGCTGAGGCCATAAATGCCTCCTTTTTTCTGGCAGATTTCCGGCCTGTCTGAAGAAGGCTGTGATTGTACCTATTCATAAGGGTGGGGACCATGACAGTCCCTCAAACTTTCGTCCCATTGCACTCTTGGCTACCATGGCTAAAGTGGTCGAGAAGCTGGTTAAGGTGAGGATGGATTCTTTCATGAAGAGACATGGCCTTATGAGCACGCAACAGTTTGGCTTCCAAGAGCTGATGGGTACGAGCCATAGAAAAGTGATTTATATATACACGAAATAGAACTTTCACTGGATTTATCCCCTCCACTTTTTGTTTTAATTCATGACTACACCGCTGTGCGCTTGCATCGCCGTTTTTCTGGAGTTTTTTTTGACGTCCGTCACAAAAGTCATGTCAGTCATGCAAATTATTATTTCATTTATTGCAAAGACAATAATATTCTCGCTGATTTATTGTATTGAGTTTGGGTTAGATTTTTGAATTAACTTTGCACCAACGACAATCATTTTATATTCTCTTTGCTTTGCACTGGTGAAATATGTTTTAGTTGTGTTGCTTCCTGTAACTGACTTCTACGATGTTAAGATTTCCATATTTGGATGAATCGGTAAGTACCTATCAGTCCTACCACAGACCACTTTTGAGTTATTATAATTAATTACTTTTTATGCATGCAAAATTAGTTTAACTACTCTATAAAATCTAAATGGTTAAGAAAGACAGATAACAGTCCCAATAGAGTTTAGGCTAGGCAAATGCAGCCCAGATTGGGATAAAAAGCAAAAAGCCTGTGTTTGAAGTTAAAGACCTCATATAGCGATTACCCCATTTTAATTTGCATAAGTAAACACTTAAAGCCCTAATAAGAGTTAAAACATATGTTGTTGGGACTCATTTCTTATATTAAAATTCCATTTTTATGCTTTGATATCATGTTAATCGAATTTTAATTATTGTTGTTCAAAGTAGGTAGGTGCCTAATCTTTAATAGATAAACATTAGATTTGGTCAAAGCGACATTACAGATTAGTGATTTTGGTAATTTTTTAGATGACGTGTCAGACCGATTTTGCCGTTTTTTCCTCAGAAACATATAAAATGAGTGATTTTACCTCATTTTTAGACGTTTTTTATTTGCGGAAACTTAACAATAATCAACTGTCTTGCGGGACAATGGTGTGAGTAAGGGTGCTGCGTAGGGTAAAAAGTGTATAAAAATAAAAAATATTAAATTGGCAAAGACGAATTTTGTCAAAAATATGTGTTACTTCTATAAATATTCCAATGGTATAACAAGGTTAAGGAAAAGAGCTCCACTATCCCATTGATTAATTTTTTATCATTTTACTAATATTTCACTTCGCGCATGGACCTCCGCTCGCTTCGCTCGCTCCTGGGGCGCAACCAAATAAAACTAACCCAAGGCGAGCCCAAAAAGAGAAAAAGAAACTGAATTGATACTATCAGAAATTTTAGTCTTTTGCACACGTGAAACTCTATTTTATTTTTTTGACACAAAAGTATTAGTTTCCGCAAAGCAGAATCTAATGTACCACATTTCTATAGTTCAATAATTGCATATTTAGGTAACATCAAAATTTAAAAACTAATCTGACACATCATCTTAAAAAAGAACCGTGATTTTACCAGTGGGTATTGTAAAAGGTCAATATTTCACATTCCTGTATTATCAATGGTATTTTATTACCTACTTACTTTTTGAAATTCTTGACTCACTTCTCAAACAACTGTACTGCCTACTGTTTAAACCATGGAGGTATAAACTCTCTTCAATAACGGCATTTTACCATTTTAAATAATATTTACCTGTTACAGATATTTACAATCTAGATTTCTCGAATAGGGAATGAGAAATTAGAACAGCTACCTCGAGAACAAGTGTATAAGAAGTACTTTTTCTATGACAATTGGAAAATAAACAACTGTCGTCACATTTTACCTGAGCCGAAAACATCATATTATGTGTACCTACTTCTGTAGTTTGGTCGATTCCTTCCGAATCGTCCTGTAGTTATTGAAGTCTGTTTTTTTATTAATCTTTGACATGCGCCAAAATTCTAAAAGTTAAAGGTTGGCAATGTTATGAAAAAGATATAGCAGATGAAAATTCACCATTGGTGAAAAGTCATCCGCATCTCAAACCAATAATTACATACAAATTCCGCCATTATCGGGAAAAATGTATATGTGCAAAAGTCCAGTAAACATTTTTATGAAATATATTGATGCAACTGGCCTTAGTTAAGTATATCATAGCAGAATATTTCATTTTGTGAGATAGGCATTAAATAAAAACAGATTTTTATCAACATCATTAATAAATCAGTAATAAATAAATAATTAATAAATATGCATATTATTTACCTACATTGATATTGTTTTATTTATCACCAATATGCCTGGTTATCAAATATTTGCTAAATAGTTAATATTTGCGCAGTATTCCGAAACCTGCTGAAATTGCTATTTTTCAGTAACTCTCATTCCAAAACTTAATTTTTAACAGATTTTACACACATTTTTTTTCAAAAATGAAATTTTGGAATGATAGTTATTGAAAATAGCAAATTCGGAAAGTTTCGGAGCACTGCCCTATTTCAAAACCAATAAAATTTCAAACCAGTCATCATTTGAATGCCCCGCCAAAAATTAGTTCAATGACTACACCGCTATGGCAGCACAGTCGCAAAAGCGACTGGCAGATACAACAGAAGTGAGTGTTCTATTTCGTGTATATATAAATCACTTTTCTATGGTACGAGCGATGCTATTTTCGACTTTCTCGAACATCTGTACATCCGGCTGAATTCTGGAGAGGTTGCTGCGGCAGTATTCTGTGATCTGTCCAAGGCATTTGATTGCGTGGATCACGGAATACTGTTGTTGAAACTAGAGATGTATGGATTTAGGGGCATGGCGTTGGAGTGGTTTCGATCGTATTTGTCTGAGCGTGTTCAGACGGTCGTGTTTGCTGGGAGCAGATCGGATGAACTGAGTGTGAGGGCCGGCGTTCCCCAGGGCTCTGTCTTCGGGCCACTTCTGTTCCTGATTTATGTGAATGACCTTTCGCACCTTTCGATAGCGGGAAAATTCACCATCTTCGCCGATGATACCACCATTCTCTGGCATGATTCGGATGTCGATCATCTCAGATCCAATGTAAGGACAGATTTGGTGAAGATAAAGCGGTGGTGTGATGCAAACTCTTTATCATTTAATGTTTCCAAAACCAACATTTTAAATTTTAAGTGCGCTGTGGAGGATATTTATCTGGAGGGTCAACTGATTCCAACACCCAACATGAACAAATTTCTGGGCTTATCAATAGATAACTCTTTGAAGTTTGAAGATCATATATTGAATGTTTCCAATAAGATCTCTTCTGGTTGTTATGCCCTCAGGGTAATTTCTAACAGTTTGGACTTCTCCATCGCTAGAAATTCTTATTTTGCTTTGGTCGAATCCCACCTTCGATATGGTATTTGTTTTTGGGGTTCATGTGCTCACTACTTGTTCAACTCTGTGTTTGTCTTGCAAAAGAGGGCAATCAGATATATGTGTGGTGCAAAGGTTCGCGATTCATGTCGTTCATTATTTGTAAGACATGGCATTTTGACTCTGTGTTGTATATTTGTTTTGGAGACGGTTTGTCTTATTTTTAAGAAATACAAGAGTGAGCTATGTATAGGTGGGCAATATAATATGCGTCACACTCACACCCTTGGGTTACCCATTCCACGCTCAGAGCTAGTTAGAAGCTCCATAATGTATGGAGGCAAGAAGATCTTTAATCATCTCCCCTTGCGGTTGAGAAGGCAACCATGCATTGAGCGGCTCCGAAAACAAACAAAACAAGTGTTATCGGAGAAGGCTTACTACAACCTAAATGATTTTTTTAGTGATAGGATTGATTGAAAAATGTTTGTGAAAATTGTTCTACTTTTTATATCGTCTTTTTTCTCCTTGTTACTCTATGGACTGGTGTGTTTTTAGTATGTACTTAGGAATAAGTTTTATTGTAACTATCGACCTTTTAGATATTAGATATTGAGTAGGTATGGCTTTGTCAACAACTTTGTAAGTTACGACAATAAAGCTATTTTTTGACTTTGACTTTATTATGGCACTAAAGCTTTACAATCATCTTCCCTGGTCACTTAAAAACTTGCCAAGTCCTTCACAATTTAAATCCCATACCAAAGCGAAACTAATGAAGTGTTCATTCTATTCTCTAAATGAGTATTTCTCACACAATTTTTAAGTGTCTAAAGAACAATTTTGAGAGCAATATGGCTTTATGTGGTATAGCTTTAGTGTTTTCTGTTATTTTGTAATTTCTAGATTTAGTGTTGTTTTATTTTATTTACTAGATAATATTTTTGTATGACAATTCCTATGCATTTTGTATGTCTTTATGGAAATAAATTTGAATTTGAATTAATATGTCGCATTACTTAAAGAAGTAAAGTAAGTTCACCCCACTGTTCATCTAGAGCTATTTGGTACCTTCACGGGAAAGGCTCTTGGGTGTTCAACCAGTTATTTGGTACCTTAACGGGAAAGATTCTGGGGGGGTTAAACTCTCTTTGCATTTTGTTCCTTTACGGGAAATGCACAAATTTCTCTTAGAACATGTCAGTTAAAAGAATAATAAAAATAAGTTAGTTAAAGTCAGATATATAAAGTAACCCAGGAATCTCATAATTTAAAAGTATTTCAAGGAACTCTCAATTTGTCTTATGAAACCGAATGGGTCGCGCCTGAAAAGTCTTTAACGAATAGTCATGCGTTCCACGCTCCTCTGGTAAAATATATTTAAACATAGTTAGCAACCTAAGTGCATATCTTCATGTATACTAAGCCTGGGCAGTAATACACATATCTTTAGTAACGAAGCGAGTTTTTGTCCTCTGTCATCATCCTCATCTGCGCTACGCACCCTGCAAGAGCAAAGAGGATCCCCACAAGCCATGCTCTCTGCCACACGTGGTGGTTAGCGCCCAAATCCTCGTTGACACGTATTTCGAGGGAACCTCAAATTGCCTCAAGGGTAAATCCTCTTTGACAATATTAAAATCTGCATTCTTAAAGTCATAGTAAATAAAATGTTCCAGTTGGTTTAACGAATATTGTATTGAAGTTTAATGATATTTCTATGGATCAAAATTTACTAGGCCATGAGCCATGACACTTTGCAATTAAAGTAGGCTCAAAATTTGAAAAACATAAATCTAATATTGGTTTGCATTGTATTGAGATAAACTTAAATAAGCGGCTGTATCACAAAAAAGAGTTTCCTTTGGGGATTTAACATTGCCAGGTATTAGCCCTAACAAGTCATCTACCCGTGTCCAAGTCATATGAGACATGTTGTAATCGCCAACAACTAGAACATTTTCAAACTTATCACAGGCACTATTAACACTTTGTAGGTGAGCTTCATAGTATTCAATGTCCATAGCAGGTGGAATTTAAACGCAACCAACACAAAAAACAGTTTTTCCAAAAAATAAAGACACCCATACCTCTTCAACGGCAGGGTTGCATATAGATAAACGGTGGGATTTAAACATTTTGTGTACCAGTTGCATCTGGTAAGACATTCGTGTTCCCCACACAAGTACGTTTTTACATCTAAAACTTATGAAAAAAAATAGCTTCTCTCCAGCCTTACCCGATTCTCTGATGGCATATTCGCTCGAATCCTGAGCCCACACAAACTCCTGTGCGCTCCCAAAGGCTTTGTTTCTTAGCGCCATAGCTGTGTAAATGATATATTCGCCATCGCCGCATACGACCACAAATCTACCATTCGGATTATGTTGGATAGATTGAGGATAAATTTCGCAAGCTCCCATGTCTTTGGTCGCTACTGGAAGCCGTTCGCCGTCTCTGATTTCAGCCCCTAAATATAGAAAGAAATATTATTCATATAATAATTTAGCAGAACAAAAGATGATGTGCAAGTGGTATATGCGTCAATATAAACTAACGTTATATCAAAAAGTAAGCTTTACCTTCTGGTAAAGCTTTGAGATTGGCTTGCTGCAATTCACAATGACGGGCCCAGATTATTTTGCCCCCGTTCACGTCCATACTGACTGCGGGCTCTTCTCTGCCTACTTTCACCAATATACTTCCTGAAATGTTTTTATGAAATCAGTACAGTTTTGCACATTCTGATAAATAATAAAATTCCTATTCTATGTATACAATTCAACGGAAAATTTGGACAGTATACAGATATCTTCCTACACTGTTAAAACCAATGGAACTTGCTTAAGACATATATGAGTAATAAAATTGCTCAAGTTTAACTTAACTCTAGGCAGCTTTATTCCAATTCCTTTTATACAGGTACTTAATTCATGATACTAACTGCTCTAAGTGTTTACCTTCATCATATCCAATTGCCACATTATTGGAGCCTTTAAGACACATAATAGCCCACACTCTCTCAAAACCATAATTCAACCGGCTTTCCAAACGATGTGTATTAGCATGCCAAACTCGTACAGTACCATCTTCACTACCTGTAAAAAAGCAGACAATTTCATGAATACCATCCTCCTTAGGGAATTTGCCTTTATTATTCATAGGTACAAAACAAACAAAAATTATATACAGGGTTGTCTAACTAAAGAAAAATATAATTTCTTCATGTAAATATCACAATAGTTGTAATTTTATGTCAAATGATCAAAATTGCAATTAAAATAGAATCTAATCAATGTCTAATTATGTTCTTCTATAAGCGTTAAAGCTAAACGACAGGTGTTCAACAAAAGAATAGAACGTATTGCCATCAGCATACTCGATTTCATCCTTAAAATTTATTATTATTATTATTATTATTATTATTATTATTGGTACGGAAAGCGGTTAAAACTCATGAGTCCATTGAATATCTACTTACGAAAACAACTGTGAAAACTTTGACTATTGCCCATAATGTGCATATCTGTACAAAATCAACAAGTTCCTTATCCAGTTTATTTTTAAAAGAATTAACATTTCGGGCTGACACTGCATTTCCTCGGGAGTTTGGCTGATTTTTCTTTTTCCAACTTTTTACTATGACCTCGGAGATTTATATTATTACTCAAATTAATAAAAAATCAATCAATAAAATTAATAAAACCGTTAATAAGTTAATATAACCGTCGCGCGATCGAGAGGTCGTGTTTTCCACTGGCTGCTCGATATCGTTCGATATTTGCGGGAATAAGTCGAGATTATGTTTTAAGAATTTGTACTCATAATAATTAACAGTCCAATTGTTGATTGGTGTCGAAAAGGTCATGTCTTCGAAGTGTTTTGCATGTGACGGGCGAGTCAATCGAAATTCGCCTGCGTTAAAGTGCGTTTTTTTGTCCAAATTCTTATCATACCAATGGTCGATGCTGCGAGGTTCAACGAGAGCAGACAAATTTAATTAAATCGACGCCGGGCGTGAAGTGGATCTGTCAGCCGTGCCGTACTGCCGACAACATGCAGGTTGGACGCGCCAGCGCCGGCGTTGATGAAGCCAGCGGCGCCGAGGTAGAAAGCGAGCGAGATATAGGATCAGTAAATGTAACCAACGTTGAAAAGGAGCTGCGATTGCTGCGGCAATCTGTATCATTTTGTTCCGATAAGATATCCCACTTCCAAAAAACGATAGATGGTTTTACGGATGCTTTGAGGAAAATTAATGCTCTGACAATTGAAAATGAGGAATTAAAAACTCAAATAAAGACCCTCAACTCTAAGATAGACACTATAGAACAGCATCAAAGGGCCAACAACCTTGAAATACATGGTATGCCCGAATCAAAAAACGAAAATCTTATTGAGGTCATCAGAGGAATAGGAGACTTTGTAGGATTTGAGATCGAAGTAAATAAAATTGACTATATCCATCGTATCTCGTCCCGCAACCCTAAACTTCCAAAGCCAATTATTGTGAGATTTAATTCTCGAACATGCAAAGAAAATGTGCTGGGGGCTGTGAAAATTAAAACACGCGCAAACCCTGACAAACAGGGACCAGGCTTGTTTCTGAATAACACTGACAAACCAATATTTATAAATGAAAATCTTACAAGCGAGAAGAAACTTCTCTATAAAAATGCTCGCGACTTAACAAGGGCCAATGGTTTTAAGTTTGTCTGGACGCGCAATGGTAACATATTTCTTCGTAAGGACGAACAATCCAAGATTATTCTTGTGGAAAATTCATCCATACTTGACAAACTAAGTAGGGCTGCCTAAACGGGCGCGCTTTATTTCTTTGTCTTTTAATATAGTTCTCCATCTCTATTGTTATGGCCTTAAGCGTGTATTTTCAAAACACTCGAGGCTTGAGGTCGAAGCTTGCAGATCTCCGTGTAGGTACGGATGCGTCAAATTATGACATTATATGTATAAACGAATCATGGCTGCATAGTGGTGTCTCTTTGACGCTGAACTTTTTGACCTTAATAAGTATAGTGTATTTCGTAGAGATCGCGAAACAAGTGCGTCAACTAAAAAGGATGGTGGGGGTGTACTCATTGCAACCCGCACTAAATTGGGTGCTTCTGTTATTCCAGAGTTTTCCATCGAAGCCGAGGATATATGGGTCCATGTAAACCTGGGATTTAAAAATCTGTATGTATGTTGTGTTTATTTACCCCCTGGGGACAGATATGCCTCCTCTTGTTTTACATCCAAGCTTGAGTGGGTTGCCGGTAATTTGGGTGACAATATTATACTCGTGTGTGGTGACATGAACTGTTCCACAGTACAATGGGATAAAACTGTGAATGACTCATTTCTATTGCCCTCCAACATACCAAATGATTATTCAGATCTAATAAATACTCTATCTTTTTCGGGTCTTATGCAATTTAATTATTTAAAAAATAATATTAACAGAACTCTAGACTTAATATTATGTAATAGTGATAGTAACATAAGTAGCCTAATGCAGTGTTCAACCCCTATTGTAAATGAACATTTAGCCCATCCTGCAATTGAATTCATGCTTTCTGTTTTTTATATTAGAAACCTTAAAGACCAAAAAAAGCATTATATAAATTTTAAGAGGGCAGACTATCCTTTGATAAAAAATGATATAAAAAATACCTCTTGGGCAATTCTTTTTAAAAATAATTCGCTGGATGATAATCTTGAAAAATTTTATCAAATTCTTAATGATATAATTCACCAGAGAGTTCCGACTAGACTTAAGAGCGGCACCTTTCCCACTTATTATTCACCGGCAACCATCAAGGTAATTAAAGAAAAAAACAAATTCCACAAAAAATGGAAAGTCTACGGAAATATAAATGATTTAAATAGGTTTAAACTTTTGAGGTGTCGATCTAAAAAACTTATTAGTACTGATTTATTAAATTATGTTAACTATATAGAAACAGAAATTCCAAACAATACTAAGAAATTCTGGCAATTTGTGTCTGTAAACAGAAAAAATGCTGGTATATCCACTAAAATGAAATATAATGATGTGGAGTCCTCGAATCATTTGGAAATTAGTAATCTGTTTGCGGAGTATTTTGAGAGCATGTTTGTTAAAGCAGCCAGCGTAAGTGTTCCTAACTATTCTCATAACGCGAATAGTGATTATTTAAATTTTATTGAGCTTAATCGGGATGAGGTTTGTGCTGTTTTGGAGAGCTTAGATCCGAAAAAGGGCGCAGGGTACGATGGCATTACATCTTCCCTCGTCAAGGCTTGTGCCACCGAACTCTCTACCCCTCTAGTTCTACTTCACAACCAGTCTCTGTCTTCAGGCTATTTTCCGAATATATGGAAACTTTCACATATAATTCCCATATTTAAGAACGGGAATAGAAACTTAGTAACAAATTATCGTCCAATAAGTAAGTTATGTGTATTTGCAAAGTTACTTGAAAAACTAATATATAATTATATTTATAACCTGGTTAAAAGGCAAATCATTTTGGAACAACATGGATTTTTGGCAAACAGATCCTTGAAATCTAATCTTCTTGAGTACGTTGAGTTCCTTAAATCGAATCTCGATAATAGAGTGCAGGTGGATGCCATTTACACCGATTTTAGTAAAGCCTTTGATAAGATGAACCATTCAATTATGCTTAGTAAACTCAAGAGGGTCGGTGTGGATGGTATGCTTCTAAACTGGATTGGCTCCTATCTTCAGGATCGTAAATTTAGCGTTTTAATTAACGGAGTTTCTTCAAGCACAGTTTCTATAACTTCCGGTGTTCCTCAGGGGTCACACCTAGGACCATTATTTTTTGTTATTTATATAAATGATATCATACATTGTTTTAAATACTCAAATTTTCTATTATATGCCGATGATCTAAAAATATATAGACGAATTTTATCACCTGGCGATTGTGACCTAGTGCAGGAAGATTTACATAGATTTCAAGACTATTGCAAGGATAATAGCCTATTTATTAATGTTGATAAGTGCTGTGTATTATCTTTTACCAGAAACCGCCAACCGATTCTCCATAATTATTCTAAAAATTCTAAAATTTTAAAAAAGGTCAATGAGGTTAGATACTTGGGTGTAATTTTTGATGCAAAATTAGTCTTCGATAAATACATAGAAAAAATGGTCTCAGATTGCTTTAAAATGCTGGGCTTCATTAATAGACAATCTAAAATATTTAAGAACGCGAAATCGTACCTATCTCTCTATTACTAATTTATACACAGCAAAATTAGCTTTGCTTCTGTAATTTGGAATCCTTGTTATGATATCTATAAAAAACAAATTGAAAGGGTACAAAACAAATTTTTGCATGGTTTACTCTATCGACATGGCCATAAGCTCGGCATAAATGACATTGGCCAGCTCAAAACACATTTTAAGATATTATCACTGGAAAATAGAAGGATTCTCTCTGACGTTTTGTTTCTTTATAAAATCGTTACAAATAAAATAGACTCCCCAAATTTGCTAGCTCTAGTGTCCTTCAACGTAGCCCCACGAGTTTTGAGATCCAACCATCTGTTTAATATACCATTCAGACATACAACTAGTTCTCAGAAGGCTCCACTGTGCCGAATGATGAGAGTTACGAATTTGTATTGTTTGGATTTTGATATTGATTTTTTTAATTCCTCTCAAGCATCAGTTAAATCTAGGCTTAAGATCGCCCTCATATAATGGCAGCCAACTGCATTTATCAAACATTTATATAGTTAATGAGTTTGGTTTTGATATTGACATTAACAGCTAATTATTAGATCGTGTTATCGTTGATTTAATTTTTTGGATGTAGTATAGTAGTTTTGGATATTTCGTCTTAGCTCTAAGCAACACTGTAAGTGGATACTGTTGTGGGATTTTTGTTCCTGTTTGTATCCGAAATATAAATAAATAAATTGTAAATGTTACAACCGTAATAGTTTTGGTTGATCTTAAATGATTCAATATCTCCTCGTAGACGACGTTCTTTTAATGTTGTTGATTGAAAGATTGATAGTCTTGATTCATAGTTTTGCTGGGAGAGCTCTGTGATGGCTTCAGTTATTCGCCTTTGACATTTTTCCAAAAGGTCTACGTCCTTTACAAAGTATGGATTCCACACCACTTGCAATATTGAAGTTTTGGACGAATGAATGATTTATATAGTTTAAGCAAAGATGCATTCGCGTTCTTGCACAAGAATTCCTTATGCCTGCTGTGAGCCAAAATTTTGTTTGCGTCCTTCCTGGTTTAGGTTTCCGCTCTGGTACATATAACTTTGGTTTAAGTATTGATTGAGCAGAACGATCCCGAAAAGCTTTTATTATGAAATAAGTAAATGAGTTAGCCCTTTTGACTATTTTAGAGATTTATGTTCCCTATTTCAAGATGCTGGTAATTGTGATGCCTAGGTCTTCCTGTTCATCAACATGTTTTAATGTGGTATTATGTAGCATGTAAGGATGTTCAGTTGTGTTTGTAACGATGCTGAGAACTGAACATTTGTCTACATTAAGTTTCATTTTCCAAATATTTTACCAATTTTCTACTGTTGTTATATCTTCCTGCAACTGTTTTTCTGGGTGAGCATAAAGCTTAGTGTCAACAGCAAAAAAGTTATTGTCGTTTTTATTTATTTTATCTGCCAAATCGTCAACATACACCAAAAACAATACAGATCTCTGAGGAACTCCGCTCAGAACCTTATGTTTGCTTGACAAACCGTTACAAAAGCTTCAATAAGATCCAACAAGGGTCTCCTAACTCCATAGTGCTTAAGCTTGTACAAAAGCAGCTTATGGGGCACCTTATCGAAAGCCTTCTCAAAATCCAGATACATTACATCAACCTGTTCCTTGAGATCAAAGGTCCTGGTCCAGTCGTTCAGACACCCTGTCAAGTTTGTAAGTGTTGATCTTTTTGCAAGAAAACCATGCTGGTGCTCACTTATTACTCGATTCTCCAAGCAAAAATTTGTTAGTTCCCCCACAATTACCTTCTCCATGCATTGACCTAGTTCCTGAACCGTTACTTTGACTGTAAAGCAACCTGAGGGTACTTCTTTAGCAAGATCAACAATACACACATAGAAAAGATCTCTTGATCTAAAAACAGCGAGGAGTTCAGATCATTCTTCTCCTTATGAAGAAATAAATATTTATTTTGAAATACTTTTCCTCGCCATAAGAACATGTGAAGTTCAGATATATATTTTTTTTATTTGAATCCGCTGAGGTGAAGAAATACTTCTCTCGACACAAAGTAATATTCTTTTCCCACATATGAAAGTCAATATGCTCTTGGAATAACGTCAATTCCCTCAGTTTGAGAACTCTTTTCTATGTGTGTATGATCATTAAACTAAGCCTAACCTAAGCTCCCTATCGGCGGTGTTCTGTGACCTGTCCAAGGCGTTCGATTGCGTTAATCACCGAATACTGCTGCTGAAGCTCGAGAGATATGGCTTTCAAGGACTGGCTCGCTCGTGGTTTGGATCTTATATATGGTGTCAATATCAGTAGTTGTGGTGTTCCACAGGGCTCTGTTCTAGGGTCTATTTTGTTCTTGCTATATATTAATGATCTTGTTCAGTTAAACATCTCTGGACACTTCACCCTTTTTGCTGATGGTACCTCAATTTTATGGCGGGACATAGAGATTGAGCGGCTGAAGCGGACCATGATTGATAACTTGACCATTATTAGGGAGTGGTTCGATTGCAATCGCCTGTGTTTGAATCTGTGTTTGCCCTATGCTCCCCCAACGATGACGCAAAGTTGCAACGCTGCGCATGAGGCATGTGGCGGCCATTGGAAGACTCTCTCTCTCTCTCTTCGCTCGCTCTCAAGACGACAAGCAGCAAAATAGCGCTCCAATTTAATTCACGAACTTTACGTATTTTTAGTAAGCTAATGTAAAATAAATCTATACAAACAAAAAACTTCACGTGTCTATTTAATTATAACACGAAACATATGGTCCTTCGACTTGGATTCTAAGGAATATCAGCGAAATAAATCTACAGATCAACCGGTGTCCGGCTTCCATTAAGGCTACTCCATTGGAGGCGACGCGACGAAAGGTGACTGGCAACTATTGGACGAGCTGGAGCCGCAATCAGCAAAAGGTCAGTGCGTTCCATGTTCCTAATATATTAATCCTATTTATACAAATGCTTATCCTTATATTTTCCACGATTTTATCTGCTTAATACATATATGATTTCTTGTTTATTTAAGCCTTAATCATAAAAATGACTAGTTTACAAGCTCTTAAAAATCAAAAAAAGAATATTAAAACTAGATTTACCCAATTTAAAAATTTTATCGATAGAATTAATTCTGACGAACATTCTGTTCAACCTAAAGAACTTGAATTAAGAATTTCAAGGGTAGAATCCGTTCTAGACTCAATTTATGGCATTCAAAGTCAAATTGAAGCCATTGATATTGAAGTAACTTCTGAAATTTTAGATCAAGAGACTTTAGACTTTGAAAATAATTATTTTCATTATCTTGCCAAGGCTAAAACATATTTGGAAGATACATTAAAAAATGCAATTGCAGATGATCAAATTAGTAATAATTCATCACAAAACTCTCAGCTTTTAGTTCCTAATGTTAACTTGCCTCCGATCCCTTTACCACATTTTGATGGATCATATGATCAATGGTTATTTTATAAAGATACTTTTAAGTCACTAATACATGATAATCAATCAATTCCGAATGTGCAAAAGTTTCATTATTTGAGGCTATCTTTAAAAAATCAGGCAGCGGACTTATTAAAATCGCTTGAAAGCTCTGCAGATAACTATAGTGTAGCTTGGAATTTGCTGGTTGAAAGGTTCGAGAATCCCAAAATATTAATTAAAAATCATATAAAAGCATTGTTTGATTTAGAAGTTGTAAAATCTGAATGCTATTTGAGTTATATTGAGCTTATATTCACACCAACGCTCATCTGTCTTTAGCCTCTTATACTTAGAATGAGCTTTGTTTCTTAAACGCATCATGTATTTAATATTAGGGGTAATCCACGGAGCTGGCGATTTAGTCAAACGGGAGGTCTTGCATGGAGCATGCCTATCAAATAGGGAAGTCACTGCATGAGAAGTGTAGGCTTTTAGAAACATTGCAATTAAACCAACAGAAGGTTAAAAGACATTCATTTCCTGCAACTCATTTTCCAATTTGTTCTTTCTGTGAAAAAGATCACACTGTGTATAATTGCAAAATGTTTCTTTCATTTAGTGTTGATAAAAGATTAGCAGAGGCTACAAAGGGAAAATGGTGTCTTAATTGTCTTAGAAATAATCACCAAACTAATCAATGCCGATCACCACCATGTAGAAAATGTAATAAACGACACAACACATTATTACATAATAGTTATGATACCTCTCAACAAAATAAAGATCCACCTAGCAACCCCATTACCACTCTAGTGACCTCGCATGCTTCAATCGCAAATTCTCAGCTGGCTCCAGCCGTAGCCGACCGACAGATCTAGCCATGACGCTCATCCCCTCCGCTGCGGTGACGTCACAATCGTGGATGGTGCGATGGAAACTGCGGCGACGACCGGCCCGGGCCGCACCGCATTACATTGCATTGCAAATCATATGTTTGTACGAGTTGGTCCTCAACTTTTTGGCGTTTAATTTTTGCCTGGCATAATATAGGTAAGGCACTATAATATAAACTTTAAGTAGTGTTCTCTGTTATGTGAGCGTCGATTTTTCTTTAGGAAAATGCCACATTCTTGTTCAGTTCCTGGCTGCAAAAGCAACTACAATACAGCTGATAAGGTAACAGAATTTCGTTTTCCAAAAGAACATAGTCGTCGTGAAAAATGGCTACGATCGATTCATCGAGAAGGCTATGAAGTCAGAGAAAGCTCTCGAGTTTGTATTAAGCATTTTGCTGAAAAGTTTATTTTGCGGGAAGATGTAATGACCAGGCCTGACGGGACAGTTTTGAGGGTAACGCGAGATATCATAAAACTGTCGGAAGATGCCTATCCAACTATTTTTGACAATCAACCGTCATATATGACTGTTAAATTGCCACCTAAACGAAAATCCCCTACTTTGCGTCATAAAGAATATGAAAAACGAAAAAAAAATCGATGAAGAAATTAAGAAAGAGAGTGATTTAATACACAACTTTGAAGAATTAAGTATAAATATTTCCGCTAAAATTAAAAAATATCTAACTAACTATTTTACTTTAAATATTTACAATGAAAAAATAGTGATTCACCTTCAGTGTTGCCATATATTCTTAAAAGCATTATGATATTCAAAGATTTGCTAATATTTTTTTTTTTACAAAAATATTGAAATTAATAACAATGATTTTCAAGTAATAATTTGCATTTAGTAAACGGAACAATAAAATTTTTGAATCTAATATCAAACTGGTGGAAAATTGTTAATTGCAGTTCACAGTTCAAAGGGGTACGTTTCCGCGATCCATATTACGACCCGATAAAAAATATCGATACTGACAAAAATATTACATTTTTAAAAAATTTTCTAACATGGTTGGAATTGTGGAATAATTTAGCAATTCAAGGTGAATCAAAGACCTCTAGGAATGGAAAGTTGTCAAACCAAACTTATTTCTCTCTCACACACACGTGCCAGACATTTATTGAAATGTGTACCTATTTAATAAACGATCTGACATTTGACTACGTGTTACTGGGAAAATTCCAAAGCGATGATTTAGAGGGAAGATTTGGACAGTACCGCCAAATGTCCGGCGGTAACTACCATATATCAGTGGTGCAAGTCTTGGAGTCGGAAAGGAAATTAAAATTGCTAAGTACTTTAAAATTAAAATCGGCAAAAAAGGGCGATTTTACTCTAAATAACTTACTTTTAAGAGAAGAGCTATTCATTTAGAAAGTGATTCAGAATTTGATGACATGTTCCTTGAGGAACTTGAAGTGGCCTAAGGATGTAATTGTACAAATAATAACAAACATGCTTTTAGTGTTTAAAATTTTAATTAGCGAGACATTTGAAAATGTATTTTTAAAATGTAAGTCACAAAAAGTGTGTTGCAATATCTGGCCATTGAAATGCTTACTTATAAAGATATTACGTCTCAGTATATTTGTGATACTTGTGGACTTCGTGAAAATAAATTGTTTGAACAGTGCATTGTCCATTTTTCAAACATACTTTTGAATAATTATTGCAAAACCCAGAATTCAATAATACAATCACAATCAGGGAAGAAGCACAGAGCTGTGAACAAACTTAGCAGCAAATTGCAAATTTTAATTGAACTTGATATATATTTTTTAACTTACCTACCTACACCTAGTTAGCTTAATATTTAAACGAAATTAGCACCTACCAATGTAGTATTCGGTTTTGATTTGATAGGTAATTATTATTTTGTTACGTATTTGATGTAACAGGTTTGTTTTAGCGGTAATCCCAAGCCATTTCAATGGAATTTACCTAATTCCTATTTAGTTGGAAACAGTCAGCAAACTAGTAGGGAACTGATTTCTACCAATCAAAATTACTTGAATGTTTTTTTATTACTGCTAGAATAGACGTAATATTTATTATCCGGGATTGGCAAATAAATGTTGTGTTCTCAATGTTTTATTTATTCGTTGTAATTTATAATCTACTCTTGTAGTGGTGTTTGTCAAACAAAAGTTATTATATCTATGCAGAACTCATAGTCAACATTAAAACAATGAATATTCTTTAAATTAATTTAAACAGATAAAATAAACATTAATAAAAACGGCTTTATTGATTTAATTGTAGCAAAATACCCGCACAAAGCGTATATTTCTGTATTAATCCGCATTAAAAACTTCGAGCGCCCATCGATGATTGTGACGTCACGTATCCAGTGTCACGGCTAGATCTGTCGGTCGGCTACGCTCCAGCTCCCTCGGATGTTTCTATCGAGGATTCTTCTCTCCTAGCCCTAGCGTCAAATATTTCAACTATGATAGTGGGGGCTACCACCGAGTTAGGGGAGGCTCGAGCAGATGCGAATAAAGCCTAGTTCTCAGAGCTTCGACTGTCGCCGGCGACAATCCCCACTCTTTGCCTTTTCAATGTCGAGCGACAGCCGTCACGTCACGATGCTGTCAACCATCTGTCATTTTACACAATATCTCCAATGAAAATTAAGTGAAGTTGATTCAAACCAACTACAGCGACAACAAACCGGCGACACTGTGGAGGGGGGTAGGGGTTCTGACGTTCCTTGTCTCCTATTGGCCAGAGAGAGTGTAGCTGGCGACAGTCGAAGCTCTGAGAACTAGGCTTAATACGCTCTTACAGCAGTCTTGTAATAATAATTCAAGTTACTTTCCAAGGGCTTTGTTGTCTACTGCTGTGGTAGATGTGTTCGATAAGCAAGGTACTGTACATTCCTGTAGGGTTTTGCTGGATTGCGGGAGCGAATCATCCTTTATTACTGAAAAATGTTGTAATAAGTTGGGGTTATGTACTAAACAGGCAAATATTTCTGTGTCGGGTATTGGGCATACTAATTCTACGATTTTAAAGCAAACAACGGTGACAATTCAAGCACGTCACAATTCATTTGAGTGCAACTTAAAATGTTTAGTGATACCAAAGATAACTAATAAAATTCCATATTTACCTATAAATGTATCTCATTTAAAAATTCCTCCAAATGTAATTCTTGCAGACCCAAGTTTTTATGAGCCAGGAACTATTGATATCCTATTAGGGGCTGATAAATTTTGGGATTTATTGGCAATAGGCCAAATTAAACTGGGTAAAAGCTTACCAATTATTCAAAAGACACAATTGGGCTGGGTTATATCAGGCAATGTTTTACATAATAAAATGCATAACATTTCATGCAATCTCAGCGTTGCGAAAAATCTAGAACAGCAATTGACTCGATTTTGGGAAATTGAAGAGAAATCTGATATGAAAATTCCTTTATCATTAGAGGATAAAAATGTGAAGATAATTTTATATCTACCACGACACGTATGCCCGACGGGCGGTTTATGGTTTTCTTACCTCTCAAACATCCTGTATCAATGTTACAGATTGCCAAAAAACGCTTTTTAAATTTAGAAAAAAGGTTATATAAGAATTCATATCTTAAAAATGATTATTCCAAATTCATTCAGGAATATGAATCTCTAGGTCATATGACTGAGGCTAACTTTGAAGCCTTAAAATATGTTACTCCCTTTTTTCTTCCACATCATTGTGTGTTAAATAATTCAAGTTCCACAACAAAACTCCGCGTGGTGTTTGATGGGTCTTCTAAATCAAGCAGTGGCTACTCGCTGAATGACATTCTATTAGTTGGTCCCACTGTGCAGGACGATTTATTTTCGATTTTGCTGCGTTCAAGAAAACATAACATACTTCTCACTGGGGACATTGCCAAGATGTACAGACAAGTGCTTGTAAATGAAGAACAGCGGTGTCTACAGGTGATTCTTTGGCGGTCTGAACCGTCTCTTGAAATTCGACCATACTTTTTAAATACGCTTACCTATGGTACTGGTCCTGCTGCATATCTAGCAACTAGGTGCCTTAAGGAAATTTCCTTGGAACTTTCTGAAAGCAAACCTATAATTAGTAAAATAATAGCCAGGGATTTTTATGTAGATGACCTTTGCACAGGTGGAAGTACTATTGGCGAAGTTAAATTTATTAAAGAAGAAGTAATAAAGGCTCTTAGTTCAGCTGGATTTGAGCTAAGAAAGTTTCAATGCAATGATCCCAGGGTGTTATCAGACGATATCAGCAGCTCAAGCAATAATGTTTACTTTGGAGATAATCCTCAGCTAAAAACACTCGGTTTATATTGGGTACCAAAGCATGATATTTTAAAATATTCTATTCAAACTCCATTTAATAATCATTTTACCAAACGAAAGATATTATCATGCATAGCACAAATCTTTGATCCATTAGGTCTCATTGCTCCAATTGTTATAACAGCTAAAATTATAATCCAACGTTTATGGCAACATAAGTTGGCTTGGGATGAATCTTTACCTCTTGATTTAGCATTAAAATGGAGAAATTTCTAAGAACAATTGGTTGACTTAAATGATTTAAAAATCCCTCGACACGTGCTTTTAAAGAATTATGTTTCTGTTCAGTTACACGGATTCTCAGATGCTAGTGAGCAAGGCTATGGTTCTTGCATTTTTCTAAGACCGACTGATAGTTGTGGCACTGTTTTTACAAGTGTGTTATGTGCAAAAACTCGAGTGGCTCCGCTCAAAACTACTACTTCCTAGGCTGGAATTATGCGCTGCTTTGCTTCTTGCAGAACTTATAAACAAGGCAATGCATTCATTAGATATTTCAGTTGATAAAATATACCTGTGGAGCGATTCGATGATAGTATTGTCTTGGATTAAATCTGAATCACAGACATTTAAAATCTTTGTGGCAAATCGTATCGCCCAAATTCATGAATTGACAAATATTGATAATTGGCATTACATAAAGACGGGAGAAAATCCAGCTGATCTTCTTTCTAGGGGCGTAAGTCCTGGTGTTCTTCTTAGTAGTGAATTATGGTAGAAAGGCCCACCATGGTTATTATTGCCTGAAAAGAACTGGCCTAAATTTTCAGCTAATATTATTACTATGTTAAATCTTCCAGAAAGGAGAACAAATTCTACTTCTTTAACGGCAACTTCAACTGCGACTGCTGTTGAATGTGATATTTTTGTTAGGTTTTCGTCGTTTCGTACATTGCAAAGAGTGATTTCGTACTGTGTTCACTTTATTAATAATTGCAGGGTTCCAAAAAATGAAAGACAGTGTGGTAATTTAGACGTAAAGGAGCTGAATGCGGGCTTAATAACTCTGATAAGGATGGTTCAAAATGTTGAATTTAAACAAGAAATACAAGATTTGAGTAATTCAAAACAAATATCGGCTAAAAGTAAACTACTGATGCTTAATCCATTTCTAGACCAACAACATGTTTTAAGAGTGGGGGGTCGATTAAGAAATTCAGATTTTCCATATGATAAAAAAACACCCTGCTATTCTATCTGCTAAACATAAATTTACTTTATTACTTGCTGAGCATGAGCATCTCAGATTGCTCCATGCAGGTTCTCAAATGCTCTTAGCTTCTATAAGGCGAAAGTTTTGGCCAATTTCTGGTAGAAATCTTGTTAGGAAGGTGGTGAGATCGTGCATTAAGTGTTTTCGGTTTGATGCCTCTGCTATTCAACATGTAATGGGAGATTTACCATCTCAACGTTTAAAACCAAATAGGTCATTCTTAGCATGTGGTATTGATTACATGGGGCCTGTTCTCGTTAAGGATAGGCTAACTAGGAACTACAAAGCGGTAAAGGGATGGGTGTGCCTCTTTGTGTGTTTGTCCACTCCGGCTATACATCTAGAAATTGTTAGCGATTTATCTACCAATTCTTTTTTGGCTTGTTTGCGTAGATTTTTTGCAAGAAGGGGCACGAGTTCAGACATTTACTCAGATCATGGTACAAATTTTATTGGGGCTCAAAACGAAATTCATAAATTCTTCAAAAGGGAAAACAATAATATTCCACTAAAGCTTAGTGAGGACGGTATAAAATAGCATTTCATACCTCCTAGATCTCCACATTTCGGGGGTCTCTGGGAAGCAGGGGTGAAATCAACAAAGTTCCATCTTAAAAGGGTTCTCGGGTCTACCCCACTCACTTTTGAAGAATATTCCACTATTCTCACACAGATAGAAGCGTGTTTAAATTCAAGGCCTATTTATCCTCTCAGCCCTGATCCTTCCGATCCACAACCCTTAACTCCTGCGCACTTCCTTATAGGAGAAGAATTAACCAGCTTACCTGATGAGAATTATCTAAATATACCTAAAAACAGGCTCACTAAATTCAAACGACTTCAAAAAATGATCCAGCACTTCTGGACCCGCTGGTCCAAAGAATACATTTCCGAATTGCAGCAGAGAACGAAGTGGAAGCAAAATTTTCGGACCATATTGAAGCCAGGCTGTGTTGTTTTGATTAAAGAAGACGGCCTACCACCTCTAAAATGGCAAATGGGTGTCGTCCAAGAAACCCATCCGGTTTCCGATGGCGTCGTAAGAGCAGCTACGATGAGAACCTCAACTTCAGTTCTGAAGCGTCCCGCTGTCAAGTTATGCATCCTTCTAAGTACAGATGTTTAAAACCGCAGGGTTTTCAAGGCGGGCGGCATGTTTGTCCTATGCTCCCCCAACGATGACGCAAGGTTGCAACGCTGCGCATGAGGCGGCCATTGGAAGACTCTCTCTCTCTCTCTTCGCTCGCTCTCAAGACGACAAGCAGCAAAATAGCGCTCCAATTTAATTCACGAACTTTACGTATTTTTAGTAAGCTAATGTAAAATAAATCTATACAAACAAAAAACTTCACGTGTCTATTTAATTATAACACGAAACAATCTGAGCAAGACACACATGGTGGGACTTAAATGTGATCTCACAGGTTGACCTTTTGATGGGGGCCTCCTTCCCGGGTTACCTGCTACTAGGTTCTTAGGAATCATGATTGATGGCGGTTTACACTTTGAGGACCATCGCGATGCTTTGTTGCGAGGGCGGTTCGCGAGGAATTGGGTCAGCGACTGGCAAGGAGAGCCTATTTTTCTTTGTTTGAGTCACATTTCCGGTATGGTATCTATACCATTCTGGGGTGTGGCTAGCCGGGGCGTTCAAAAGCGTCCTCTTTGTTCTTCAGAAAAAGGCAGTGAGATGTATTGTCAATGTGCCTCAAAGACAATCCTGTGGACCGCACTTTGTGGCTCAGAAGATCTTGACATCTCTTTTCATTTTGCAAACATCTTCCCTTATTTTTGAACAGCGCACCAGGCTGCAGGGTCCTACACCGCAGCATGTGACTCGCCAAACTCATGATTTACCCTTGCCGATTCCAAGAAGTACTTTGGTGAAAAGGTCACAGGTTTATGAGGGTCGCAAAGTTTTTAATTATCTGCCAATTAGTTTAAGAACATTTTACCAGGACCGAGGAGTTTTCGCAGATCACTTAAAACATTACTTTTAACTAAACCATACTATAGTATGGAAGAGTTCTACCGAGACGACCTTGAGGAGGTTATATAATTTTAAATGTTGTAATTTTGATATTTTATGCTTTTTTACTCTTTTTGTATTCATATCAGTGGCGGCTGGTATATATGTGCTGAGGAGCTGCAGCACATAGCAAAATCACAGGAAAATTAAAATAATATTTTAGTACATAAATACTTGCCATTTTCTTTTGAAAATTATTATTTATCTGGACGGAAAGTAAAATATTGCCGCGCCGCTAATATCTTCGAGATAAACATACCCACTGCACCGTCAATCCAGACCCAACGCCTTATGTTGTATAATTTGGATCGGTGTGCGATATGAATTTTAGCACAACGAGCCTTTTGGTCGTCTCCTCTCCGCTGATCCCGCTCGCGTGTTTTCAACGGTTACTTCAATAGACGGTGGTGCTGCCCAATCTCAAGCACACGGCTAGATTTGTTGCCGCGTTTGATTTTAAACGCGGTTTTTTATGTTGAATTTAGTAGCCAGGCCGTTTGCGCTAGTTTACTTAATTTAAGCATTTGTCGCAAGTAGTTTTCCTGATATTATTTTTATATATTTTAAGATATTATACATAATAACATTAGTTTTAATTATGACTATAACACCCATATCCACTGCAGAAGGAGTACGTTGTTTTTCGACTTTGAAGAGAATTAAACGTTTTCTGCGAAACACAAGAAAGATTTAACGCTTTGACAATGTTATCGGTTGAAAAAAAGCTGATTCATTTTACGTTTTATACAAAACTCATAGAAAAAATTGTAAATGAAAAAATAGACGTATGGATTTTGTATATAAAAAATCAATTTAAAATGTATCTAACCACTTTAAAAGACTATGTTCAGTATGTTCTCTTCTTTCATGTGTCCGGTTTAGAATTTTAAGTATTTGCTTTATTAATAAATAACCAAAATTAGAAAAAAAAAAGTTCTAAGTAGAATCAATGTTAGTATTTTTATTTATCTTCGATACATATGTAAATGTGAAAATTATTCGATAAATTTAAAATTACACTTTACAATGCAGCACACAGCAATAAAATATCACGAGCCGCCACTGATTCATATGTGTTTTACAGTGTATTTACTCGTATTTTATTACTTTTAATCTGTTTTCGATAATTTATGTCTTTGGTACACATGCTTTGTTCACAAAATGTATATTTTTGAAACAATAAAGTACTTTTTGAATTGAATTCAATTCAATATCTGAAGGCCCAGAAATTTGGCACCTGATCGGCTCTCGAGAGCAGCATCCCAATAATCAGCCCCTCCATATCACATCTGAAACCAACTATATTTGTTTTCCTCAACTTAAGAACAAGGAGGTTAGAGTCGCACCGGGTTTTAACCTTTAATAAATCCGAGGAAATTACCCTTTTCAGAGCTTCAAAGTCGACGCCATGCTATAATATAGTTGTGTCGTACGCGAAAAGGGTGAATTGGCGACTGATGTCTAAGGTGGCTAAGTTATTTATATAAAGAAGGAACAAAAGCGGTCTCAGAACAGAGCCCTGTGGCATTTTCCACTTCACCACCCGACCCGCGAAGGTGTGGTTAACATTATTTTTTAATACCTATGAGACATTAGAATCTATTACTCAATCTTGCTCCAAGGGATTCAATATGTTACTATTATAAGAGATAATTTTGGAAATGGTTACAATATGTTACTATTATAAGAGATGATTTTGGACATGGTTAGTCATGGAAACATGTGGATCTGAACACTATTGATTATTACCTTTCAACCTCAACTCAACTAGAAGGCTGTCAAATAAATTAGAAATTGCTTAGAAACTGTTTAAACATGCTGCAGAAACTTTTTCTGTAGACTTGAGCAAGATTCTAACAAATATACAAATGCTAAACTCAATCTAGTCTAAATGATCTTCACTTTTGCTTGATTGTTGGTCCTACTTTTACAACACAGAAAATGACTCCTTATGGACTACTTACCTAAACTGGATCAAATCTGCTAGAGAATATCTCAGCAATATAAATGTGTTCATTTACATAAAATACAAATCATGCACATTTTGATGACAATAACTTTACTTTATAACTGGGTATACTATTTTTTAGAACGAGTACATAATATAATCAATAATTACCTGTCAATACCACAGGCAATTCTGGATGAAAGCATACAGCTGTGACATTTTCGGCATGGCCCTCCAACGTTTGCACACAAGTTTTGTTCTGATAATCCCAAATTTTGACAAGTCTGTCATCTGCTCCAGAGATGAGATATGGTTTATCGCCTCCATGGTAATAATCTACACAGTTGACACCTTTTTCATGACCTTCCAAGGTAAAGTTTGCAGTTGGCGACCCTGTATATGGAATATAATAATAACTGAAAAAGGGATTTTGACAAATTCTGGTAATAATTTACATTTTGAACTGCTAAAATTTATTTATTTATTTACGGGATATGTCCATTAATAGTGAGTATCAAATATTAAGTATTAAACAATATTGCAAAATATGTGCAATTTGACAATATCCTTATATACCTACCCTAAATAATGTGTTATTTGTGACATAAGTTTACATGAAAGATTCAAATCACATGTTTTCCAAACAAAAAGTTTGCATCAAATACAATAAAAACTTATCTGGAAATGTTCTTTTTCATCACAGTCAAAGTCAAAAGATAGCTTTGATGTCATAATAACAATATACAGTTGTTGACAAATTGAATTTAAAGTCACAAAGAATATAAAGTACATAAAGGTCTATTAAAATTAAGCTAAAACTAGATTAGAAGTGTAAAACGAGTTCACGAAGTAACAAAAAAGAGAAAATAGAGGGAGAAAAAAAAACAGAAAATTCAATGCAAAAGTTCAAATGTAACAGATAAAGACAAACAAGACAAAACCACATTTAATTTAAAGAGTCATTATAAAATTCTCTGAAACTGTAATATTCCTTATCAGCCAAAAACTTCTTTGTTTCCTTCCTGAACCCTTTATCACATTGCCGCCCTCTTAGTCTTATAGGAAGATGATTAAAAAGTTTTTTTACCTCCGTATATAATGGAACTTTTAATTTATTCTGAATGCGGGATAGGCAAGTCTGGCGGGTATCAGACTGCTTGCAAAATAAAGAGGCAACGCCATGTCAAGATTGCATGTATCAAAAATAAAAAGTGGCAGGACTCACAAACCTTGGCCCCAGATAAATATCAAATTGCTCTTTTTTGTAACACAAACACTGAATTGAAAAGATAATCAGAACACGAGCCCGAAAACAAATGCCATACTGAAGGTGAGACAAAATTAGAGCAAAGTATGCAGCCCTGACAATGGAGAAATCTAAGATATTTGGTATAATCTTCAAGGCATAACAACCAGATGAGATTTTATGGCACACATTCAAGGTATTGTTCTCAAATTTAAGCAAGATCTCAATGGATGATAAGTCCAGGAATTTGGAACAGCAACAGGTTAATTTTTTAGATAAACGTTGCCCATGACATATTTGAAGTTTAAAATATTGGTTTTCCCAACATTAAACGATAATAAATTTGTGTCACACCCATTTTTATATTTTTAACAGATCTGATCATATATTTTCACTCAATCTGTCAAGATTCGAATTGTGCCAGAGAACGGTGGTATCACCTGCGAAAATGGTGTATTTCCCACTATTGAAAATTTAAATATTAGATTCTATCTGACCTCACAAATATAAAATTTTAAATTATTATAAACTAAAGAACATTACATTTAAAAATATATACCTGTTAAGTTGAGATATTTTGATTTTTTTTTATAAATTTAATTTTTTTGCATGAAACATCACAAATGTTAATCTATTGTTAAGTTGTAACAACACATAGCTTGATTGTTTTTTATTTTAAACTTAAAAAAGACAAAATGTTACGAACATAGGAAGAGTTGATTTAGAATCTCATTAGATTATCATCTACAGTATTTATATTTGGCTCGAGTATTAACAAGATTATTAACATGGAAAGGATGTTTTAGTTATATAAAGCCACAGTAAATAAAATTTTGATTAACAGTTTCTTCAGCGGATAATTCAAGGCAAACTACAGTTGACATTAACGTTTTTTTGGTTCTTATTACCCCAAATATACATTGTGCAGGGAAATAAGAAATTGGCTTTCTAGAAAAAAAATCATTATTTTTTCTATTATAAACAACTTTTAAAGTGAATCTATGACAAAATCTTGGTTTAATCAGGAACCAATTTGTACAGCTACACCTACTGAAATTATTAAAAAACAGAAACACATCCTCCAAATCCAAGTCTAAATCTATTTCTGTTAAACTGAAAAAAAAAATATTACAATGTGGCTGTAAATAGTGTAGTAATTGCACTCCTGATTTTTTAAAGCTACTACGGAGAAAGCCATTTTTTTTGTTTTTTGTTTTTAAGAAAATATTTTACATGTACTATGTACTCACCTAACTGCCACACTTTCAATGTTCTATCCAACGATGCACTGGCAAAAGTGTTGTTATCCTTTGGATTGATGGCAATCTGCATTATGTAGTGAGAATGTCCCTCAAAAACTTGTTGACAAGCCCATGCTTTCTCCCAGTTCCATAACTTTATAAACATATCATCTGAAACAAATTAGTAAGATTACTATTTAAAATATGAATAAAAAAGCAAGTAGCATGCTTTTACCTAAATTCCACCCTGACATTGTGATTACCCATTATTAATGTGAGTTTATTGAAATTTAGATAACGGTCCCAAAAAATGTATTTCCTTGGCATTTTGTTTGAGACTGAATTTAAACTCAAAAATTTTTAAGACCTGATAAGTATCAAAATTCAATATACCAAGTTACTAGAGAATGCTTACCACTACTAGTCAATACATAAGGTTGTGTAGGATGTATCACAATACACCTAACATAATCAGAATGTGCTTCAAATTTATGAACTCTTTCTAGTGTGTTATAGTTGAATACCCTCAGTTGCATATCATCGGAACCAGTAATTATCCAGTTCTTTCTAGGCACAAATTTGGCAGCTCGCACAGGCAAATCACATACCTCAAAAGTTTTCAGTAACTGTTGATTTTCAAGATTAAAAACATTGACAACTCCACTGTATAGGGAACATAACATCCAGGGCTCCGAGGGGTGTAGGTCGACGCATTTGACCCTATCAGAACGAGCCGTTAGTTTCCTTTTTATGTCCAACCTGAGCGGCTAAAAATAATCCAAATTATGAAGATAATTGTAAAGAGTATAAAGGAAAATCAATTTACCATTATGAAGAACAATTGGTTTTTCACAATATTAAATATTAAAGAGGGTTTTCAGGAAAACTTGAAACGAATTCATAAACACATCAGCAAGTTGTCAAAATTTTTAGTATAACCTCACTTTCAGTATATGACGTGGAACCATAGACAAGCGTGGAACGTACGCAAGTCAAGTCATAGGATTGCCGAACCATTAGCGGCTAGGTCGCGCCGGTCTAGAATCGTTCCCGATGACCAAATACTGCGTGCGACGCCTCCCTCTCTCTCTCTTACGACTCCAACGCCATCTAGTGTATGTGGCGATGACTCGAGCGATTGTATTCGCGCTATGTCTTCCTTCAATTTGCAGCATAAGCCGTGGTGGTCTAGAGGTAGATGATCGGGTCTCAATTTTGTGGCTATCGGCGGCGGCCGGCGGCTCGGGTTCGAACCCCGTTGCTTTTTTTTATTTTTTTTTTACGGCTAAGTTTCTAAACAGTTTTTTTCCTGATTTTGGGTATGTCTTGGGTTAGTTTGGTTAGCAAACAGTTTTTTTCTTGATTTTGGGTATGTCTTGGGTTACGTTTCGGTTAGCCCCTGGTTAGTTTCCTTTTCTTGAGCCCCCGTAGCGAGCGGTAGCGAGCGGAGGGCCATACGAAAAGTGAAATATTACTTATTGTAATACGTGCCCGTACTTTGGATGCACTTATTACGAAATATACAGCAGCTAGCATGTGTTTCCTCGAATACATAACATAATCGTGTCGGGAACGATTCTAGACCGGTGCGATCTAGCGACTAGTTGCCGAACTGGCATGGGCTGCCCGTCAACGAAATGCGAAAACTCTCACTGGCTGTGACGTAAACTGCAGTCCTTTATTGGCGCTTTTACTATGCATGGAAAAGAGGAAACTTGCAGTGTTTTTATAGATTATGAATACCTCAAGTACCACTATTTGGCTTTGTGAGGTACGCTCTTGTAATTTACATTGAATACCCATATTAATTCGTTTTAGTACTTATTAAATTATTGAATAATATTTAATAAGTAGGTAGGGTAAGGTAAAAAATAAAACATACTATTGCAACCATATTTCGCTTATATTTTCATATTTAGAAATGCAAAAATTAAATCATTATTACACAAAATCATACAACCTAGTGTTTTTTGACAAACAAGGAAACTTATTATAATACATTTAGCAGATGGTGATTTAGTAAAACCCGTGTGCTCTATGGCATTGCCCAAAAAATCGATTCTTGGCATTGACCTACCTACATTCTATAATTTTTAATTAATTATTACAATCAACAAATACTTGCATTATATTTATTGATAGACTGCATTCGATGTCTTCGCGATACAATCAATTTGCAGGAAGAGCAAGAGCCCTCGTGGTCGAGAGGTTTAGATGGTTAGGTCTCAATTAGGCGACTATCGGCGGCGGCCCGGGTTCAAACCCCGTTGCTTTTATTTTTATTTTTTTAAGGTTAAGTTTCTAAACAGTTCTTTTCTTGATTTTGGGTATGTCATGGGTTACATTTGGGTTAACCCCTGGTTAGTTTTCATTTCTTGAGCCCCCGTAGCATGGGCGTAGACAGGATTTTTTTTCAGAGGGGGGCGAACCGTAGACAAGGCCGCAGTGGTACCCTTTGGCGGAGGCTAAGGTGCCGAAGAAGTCGTTAAAATCGTTAAAGAAACAAGGATTCGGTACCCGATTGAATGGCATATGACATGAATGGTATGTTGCAACATGAGTCGGTTATATTCCCAGGGGGGGGGCATGGCCCCCCTGTCTACGCCCATGCCATGCGAAAAGTGAAATATTACTTATTGTAATACGTGCCCGTACTTTGGATGCACTTTTTGCGAAATATACAGCAGCTTGCATGTGTTTCCGCGAATACATTCAGAAAGAAAAGAATCCCCCCTTTTTGTAGGTTTGTAACATTCGACCATGATGGCAGCCAAAATCAAGGCTATCGCGAGACACTCGTGAGCAGGAGCGCACCATCTAACCACTGAGTAACGAAGCTCGCTACATTGATAAATATATATGGGGCGGCTCGTTAAAACATATATTTAGTAGTATTAAATATATGCGTTAAAAGCAATTTCCTGGACCATAAAGACATCTATTTGTGAGAAATGTGTTTATAATGCCCAGGACTCGTCAGGCGAGATGACTCGAGCGGATATTAAAAAAAAAGATTTGAGTACTAGCTACGGAGGGCTATAGGGTTACTCTACCATTGGTAAAACTAGAGCGACACGTCTGCAAAATGTGTATACCATTGGCCAGTGCAGGGCAACTATTTGTATACCAATTAAACAATTTGGAAATTGGCGCCACATTTCTTGCTCCGAAACTCCGAGTGCAATCAGTTCCGCATGAGACCTTGGAGGTCGTGTGGCAACGATGTTATCAAACGAAAAAAGAACGAAATCCGACAAAGGATAATAGATAACAGATGGTTTTTTGAAAATGGCGGAAAAAGATCTTTAAATTATTTTTTTATCTTCAAGTAGTGATAGTGAGGAAGAGTTTTGAACTTAAGGTCAAAGTGTCAAATCATATACCCCATCTATCTCACTCCACGTAATGAAATAGCCGCTTGTCCTATTTGATAAATTTACGTAAAATCTTTTTTTTAAGGCCGATTTACATTATACGACATAGAAAAACCCCTCTGGACACGAGAAAGACTATTGTTATTCTATCTTGTTAAATGTTGACATATACACTTAATAGTCTCACTACTCATTTTACTAACAATTGTACAACAAAGACGCGAAAGTACATCCACACCACGGTCATCTTATAGATTTCAATTAAACGAAAAGGAATTCACAAAATTTACAGTTAGTGGGCGGAGCTAGATGAGCGAGGGAAAACGCATGGCCCTCCGCTCGCTTGGGGGGTGTAACCAACTAAACCTAACCCAAGGCTTGCCAAAAATCCGTTCTAATCTAGCAGAAGAAGTTGCTGGCTTTGTTTTTACATTTTTCAAATTTCATAAGTTGTACCTAGCTCCGCCCATTAACTGTCACTTTTGTGAAGTCCTATTGGTTTAATTAAGAGCCATAAGAGGACCGACCACACTATATGACGGTGAGCCTTTCTTTGAAATAATGTTTTTTCGTTTCTGTGCCTGCCGAGTGCCGATAATGTATGGTCTTCCGAAACCGCATGAACAAAATTAACAATGAAAAATTTTTAAATTAATTCATTTTTAATTTTTCTGTGTCTATCAGATATTTTATCTAGGAAAACATTCTGCAATACTTTACGTTTTTAATTATTTTCCATTAGAAGTGACTGTAAGTTATGGTATTCTTATAGTTTACGATTACTTTTTTCCAAGACTATGTACCCATAGCGTCTGTCTTTGCGGCCTCATCGACACTCACTGCCTTCACCAAGCAATTGACCCCATAATTGTTAGATCGTTATTATTAAAATTATTATATAAAATCGGTGTTGAAATTGAGTCTGCGCGATGTCTATTTGCTTTGTTAACAAGCAAAAAATAATCCTGACAATCACGTCAATGGTATAAGCTGTGGTATTGCCATGATGGCTGGCAATGGTCGGAATGTTGTCGGTCCATGACGTGTCGCGTTTGGAAGTGCAACAAAAAAAATTAGATTTTGAGGTGTCAAACAATGAAGTTTCATTAGAATTTTATGATTTCGGCGATTCATTCATTCAAAATATGTTTTTTTATTCACATTTTAGACACGTGGTCGTCGGGGTGTCACATCTCCATGTTATGGTGTCAATTCCAATTGATCACAACATCTTTATTCTTTGATCACATACAGCATACAGGTATATTCGCATCTACCTACCTCAATTATGAGCTTTCACGCATGCGTACGTGCTATTTTATATATTCTTCAAAGTGCTTTTTCCTGATTTTGGGCATTGCCATGGGTTAGATAGGGTTACTTTTGTTTGGTTGCGCCCCGGAGCGAGCGGAGGGACACGCGTGAAGTGAATTATTAGAACAACACCGGGCTGCTGCCAAATGCGCAGGTCTGAAGATTGAAAATTTGAGTCGGTAGACCCGAGTTATAAGGATCAACCGTTCCGCTGTAACTCTGTGCTTTTAAAACCAATGGAAAAAAGAAGCACGAATCCAGCGGCGCACACAAAATAAGGGGGTATATTTTATGGCGGCCCATAAAAAATAAGCTGAAAGGTTTCTCTTATTCTGTTTAGTCCACGAAATTTTAGCATTGCTTTGTACTCTGCAGCTCTGCCTCTGCATCTGCATAAACTGGTATAAACTATTTAAGATAAACAGTAATCAACCATAATAATTGGAAGAGATCTTGCTTGACACTAGCCGAATGCCACTGTACATATTAATATAACCCAACTAAAGTGGATGTTTCACGGAGTATTTCCTCAAATTTATTTTTGTTTAAAGTTTAAAAATATAACACAATGGCTGGAGAAGTTGTAGTAGATGCTCTGCCTTACATAGATCAAGGATACGATGAACCCGGTGTACGAGAAGCAGTAAGTATCTTAATTCTTGTTGTAAACACCTAAAATGCAAAAAATCTTTTATTTCTATAGGCTTTCGCTATGGTTGAAGAAGAATGCAGGCGTTATAGGCCTACCAAAAACTACCTAGAGCATCTACCACCTCTGAATATATCAGCTTTCGAAACACAAATAATGCACAATGAATTTGAGAGGCTTCAAAATCGTCTACCAATGGAAACAATCTCTATGAAACGTTACGAATTACCTCCTCCACCTAGTGGTAAATTGAATGAATTAAGCGCTTGGTCAGAGTGTGTGGATAACTCTCAAGCACAACTTGAACACCAAGCAGTCAGAATTTTGAATCTCCAACTTATGATGGAATACTGTTGTCCAGCCTGGCAAAGGTGAGACATAGATTTTTATTTACTTAAAAATTAGATTACGTAAATGCCTCAAATATTGAGTATCAGTTTTGTTTCAGATACCTTCAAACTTTGCAAGATCTTGAGAAAACTGCCTCCAAAAAATTAGCTGCACTCCGACGAGCATTGCAGGAAGTGAACTGGCAAAGGAAATCTCTTCAGACAAAAGGTGGAGACCGGTTAAAGAATTTGGAAGCAAAATGGGTAGCCTTAGTATCTCATAATTATGAAATTGAACAAGCATGTGTAATGGCAGAAGAATATATTGTACGAGTAAGACACAATCCTCGATTGATAAATACACAGATTTTGCCAAATAATACCATTTAATAAATATCTCTATACTTACTTGGAAATAGTTTTGCTTTATTCACCTTTTACCTGAGAGCAAAACACTCAGATTCCAAACACTTAAGACATTTATTTATTTAATTTGATCTAAAATCTGCTTCAATCATACACACTATTTCATAGTCTATTTTTCAAATCTTGAAGATCCCCACATAATGTTGACTGTAAAGTTTTTGTAACTATTGGTGCTCACATTTTGTACATGAGAGGTTAAAGGGTTTCCTGTTTTGTAGCCTTTACTACCAACAGTTCGTTTGATGTGTTACAGACATTTAAGGTCTCTATAGAATATTTATATGCAGTTTTTTATTATAAGAAGAACTCCACCATGGTCTTCTCTGATTTTATTTCTGAACACGAAAGAAATTGCCCGGAAATAACTGTAGAATTAGCACTACTGGTTAGCCACGTTTTTGTTAAGGCAACCACATACAATTCATGGTCAGTTAGTTAAACACATGATATTACATTAAAGTGTTTATCAGATTTGCTATTTAAACCTTGAACGTTTTGATAAGCTATAATAAATTGTTTTTCATCGCTTGATTCTAAAGTATTCTGTGAATCTCCCATAAAAAAGTTTCCTGCATGCCATAGTCAGTGTAGTGTGGAAGTCTTTCAACATGTCTAAGTTATAATGGACAATCCAAGTTTCACACTGTTGACAATTTATTTCATGATATCACACGGTGTAGTTTGTTCCAGCGTGATCATTTCCACATTTATAACAACACTCCTGCCGAGTCCTGCCCATTACAATATTTAGCAACGTGTTCAAAGGGACAGCACAATACTAACATATCCCTGTCGAAGGTCAGATGGTTAATTTTTATTAACTATTCGAAGATATCTGTGAAATCGTTTGTATTATCCAGATTTCTTTTTGTTTGTTGGGACTTTCTTTTTTTGTTATTGCCCTTATCTTTGATTTGACATCTATGCCAAATGTATCAGTCAGTTAAGTCCCTGTTTTCTGCTATGAATTCATCCAGTAATTCTTCCCTTGTGAAACCTTTTATGATCGGTGTTTTGAAGATTTTTGAAGTGAAACTTCTTTAGCGAGGGTAAAGTCAGAAAAAATTAAATGCTTATCAAAGTGAAACGTCCTTTTAATTAAGCATGTTCCAGTATAGCTAGAAGGTTGAAATTTTCGGGACATGTAGTCAGGGTAAAATGAGGATCCCGGACGAAATTAAAATAATTAATTTCGGGAGAGCAGGAAGAGTTACGGGGTCGAAATTTTTATGGTAGGTGCGCCTCATGGGGGCTACCTTTGCCGCCCATGTGGACGGTGGGGTGGTGGGGGAGGGGTGCAGGGCTCTAATTTAAAGGCAGATATTGAACGTTTTTTTGTCGATATCTCTGCAACGGACTAACGCAGCCTCGGATAGAAAACTGACAAGCGTGAGGGGGAACTATACCCCCCCTCGCCGGATATCCAAATATTTTCGAAAAAATGGGAAGAACTGAAAACAAGCGTAAAAAGTTAATAAAGAATTATAAAACTAAGTAAGAAAAAAAATTAAAAAAAAGTTAAAGAAACGCGATTCTCGGCGAAAAAAGGCGAAGGAGTTCAGCTATGAGGTCGTAGATGGCAAAAATAGGAAGAAAAAAATGCTCTATGAAAACCAAAACAAAAAATTTTGAAAAAAATGGTAAAAAACAGAAAAAAACGTTAAAAAATGTTCGGTAAGTTGATAGAACTATTATAAAACGAAATAAGAAAAAAATATTAATAAAAAAAAAGATTGTTTGGAAAGTTAATAAAAGTATTATAAAACCAAATAACAAAAAAAAATAATTTAAAAAAAAGAAAAATTGTTCGGAAAGTTAATAAAAGTATTATAAAACAAAATATAGAAAAAAAAATTAAAAAAAAGTTAGAGAAACGCGGTTTTTGGCGAAATTAAAAAAATTTAAAAAAAGTGTTCGGAGGCAAAAGTTGAGAAAAAGCTTAAAAAAACTCAATTCCTAATATCTCTTTCAGAAGTTTCACTTCAGTTGTGTGCTTTAAAGATGAGGCACATAATTTTTTATTTATTTTAAAATTCGTATTTTTTCTGTTGACCTTTATTAGCCTATAAAAGCTATGGCGTTTACCCGGAGAGAGGGTTTGATCATAAACTTTTATTGTTGCGGTTTAATGAGCACTCTTTATTCATTTATTCTTAAGGAAAATGCATCTGGTAAAATTCTTATTCAACTTACTATATAACAGAATTGACTGTTCTTATCTGTTGTCGTATATTTGTTTCTTTGTCCCTCGTCTTCAAATATGATATGATCATACCTTCTTCCTTCAAACGCCTCGCACTAATGTCTTACTGCAAGCACCCACGTTTGCTATGTGTCTAATTTTCAATGATATATCTAAGTCCTGTGACATTAACAGCTCGCACGTTGGTCTTGTTCTTGATGAACTGATTAACTCCCACATCTGAGTTGTACTGTTACATTGTTGGTTTCTTCCAGTTGTGCATGTTACTATCATGCTACTATTGTATTACTATATATTGTATTGGATCTTGTTTAATTTCACATTTCACATTATTTAATTTTTTTATTCACGATGTATTGAAGTCCATGTCATTGGGTTTTATACCTGTTGTTGAATAACTTGAAGACCAGTAACAAGATTACGCTTCCTTCATATATGGAACTATCATCTAATTATTAACCCGGTTAATACTTGATGGTAGAGAAGATCTTTTCGGTCACATAATTAATGACTTTTATTAATAGGCTCACCCTCATCCGAAGATTAGTTTACCTTAATCATAATTAATTTAATTTAATGGCGATGCACCTAAGGCGCTACTTTTTTTCAGGATATAATAATACAATAAGACCTTGGGTCCTAAGATGTATCACCTTTGTCTATTCCTTTTACGAAAATTTTGCTCTCTTGGTGCAATGAAGAGTGACAATAGTTGATATATTTTTGCTATGATGGAAGTCACCCTTAACAAACTTTAGCAAACTTGGCCCTTAACAATTACAGATAATTAGTCTGTAAGAAATGGACAATGGTATTTTACACCACCATGGGCGTGTCTCACCCTGACGACTAACTTTTATCGTTTGTCTTAATTCGCTAACTTCTTAACCCTGAAATAGCAATAATTAGCAGAACACTTATTATATTCCTGAGATTTCTCAATATGCATTTTTTTTAATTTCCTGTAGAACTTGCCTGAAATTTTCTTGGTCTTTAATTCCTATTACTGTTTCCAGTCTGTTAGTCTGTGGGGGCTTCAACCATATTCTTATTGCTCTCTTTTGCTGCCGAACTGTACGATCTGAACTAATATTGGATATTTCAGTATCCACCGATTTAGTGTGCATTGCACTTTTTAAGTTTTGTAGAATAGTATGCCTTCAATTAGATCAAATATTAATTCTCCTATTTTCCTTTGGTCTTCTGTAGTAAGAACGTCAATTTTCCTTATTTATGACGAATTGTATATTTTTTTACTGTGAAAGTATATTTTCTACAGTTGACTCTGTATCAGGTTTCTTTCTTAGATTTACTTCATCACTTGTTTGGTCTATTATTGTTGTCTCAATATCACGGCGTATTTTGGTTTTTGGTACGTCCTACTACAGGAGGGGAACTAGAATCAGATCTGGGTCATTTTTGCCCAATTTTCTAGAATTCTATTCTGGGTGGAGTCCTTGTGACACTGTGCTTGGAGATAAAATCTTCATAAATGAATTGAATGTACAGGGTGTCCAATTTTCGATGGTTTTACGGGGTATCTCCTTTATTATTATAGATAGAGAGTTGCGGTTTTCGCATTACTGTGTTACTTTTTTGTGAAACAAAAGATACCGTGAACAGAATTTTCATAGCTTGTTTTGTTTTTAAGATACAGGGTGATTTTGAAAATATTGCATTTTTGAGCATGCCTCGTATCTCAGCTATCTGATAAGTTATCAAAAAAGTAAAAACTGTTCCTTAGACAACTTTTTCCGTAGAATCCAGTGCCTCCTTCAAATGAGTATACGGGGTCTGGTCAAAAAGTTATCGGGCCCTACTTTATTTTTTTAAATGGGACCCCCTATATATTTTAGATGTATTTGGTTAAGCTTTTTACACGCGTTTCAAACTTATATAATATTATATATTTATATTTAATATAGCGTCCAATATTTGCATTTTTTATTTAAAACAAAAATTTTTTGCTAGTAGGCCATGGCAGAGGCCTTTAGAAGAATACATTTCTAACTTTTCAACAATTTTAATTAATAACTAAAGGCGACCTATACAAATCAAACACAAAACCTGGTTTTACTAAGGAATATAAAAATAATAATAATTGTAATAATTGTAACACGGCCTCCAACCGCCTTCTTACCACATCGACGGCTACGCGACCCGGCAACTCTGGCAACGCATTTTTAATCTTAAGCCTTAAGCCTGTGACCTGAGCCTGTGTCTTAACCTTTCATATAAGAACGGAAACAGAGACAATATCTCTGATAAGAAGTACCTAGTACCTACCTAACTCTTGGTTTTTTCACATTCTCCCAAGATGTTAAGTGTAACCGCATGTTACGAAAATCACAATAAAATCAAGTTAAGAAAAATCCTTTTTTGTAATGTTTATAAATACTGTTCAAATTGTTCTCCATTATATCTTACACACGTTGCACACATAGTGCGTATGCGCCTTAAAGCATTCAAAATAATAAACGGTCGCGCTTGTAAGTATCTGAAAGTCTCTTCGGTAGCATTTTTTAACTCTTGCATTGTTCGATATTGCATTTTATAAATATTATTTTGTAGGTATCCACATAAAAAAAATCCAAAACGGATAGATCCGGTGACCTTGGTGCCCATCTTATAGGTCCATTTGTTCCAATACACTGCTCTGGAAAGTTATTATCAAGATACGTTTTGACAATTTGCGCATTATGAGCAGGGGCTCCGTCTTGCTGCAAAAACAAGTTATTAAGATGCGCCAAAGGAACATTTTCTGTTATTTCCGGTACGACGTTTCTCAGAATGTAGAGGTAATTATTCCCAGTAAGGCATGTGATATTTGATTTTGCTTCCCAGAATAAAACAGGAAACATTAAAGCCAAACCTGCCTTGCCGTTCACGTGGAAATGCAACATGGTTATTTTCCTGTGACCAAAATCTAGCATTATGCCGGTTAAAAATACACCAGCACTGGTAAAATGCGCCTCATCGACCATATCACGGTCCTTTCGAAATCATTTTTGTGTGTTCAACATTTGTAAATACCAATTACAAAACTCTATTCGACGTTGTGCGTCACCAGGATGTAAATTTTGTACCAAATGATATTTATATGGTTTAAATTTATGCTTTTTTTAATACTGTTTGAACACTTGATTTAACAACTCCAACAGAATTTTCTACTTGTCTACACGAACTAGTTGGATTTGATTAAACAGAAACCAAAACGTTTATTTCATCAACCTCATGGTTTTTCTTGTTGTAGCTTTTAGGACGAAGTTTAACAAACGATCCGTGTTCGATTAAATTTGATTTTCATCTTGTAAAAAGTCTTTTAACTGGTTGCTTTCTTTCTGGGAAAGAGTTATTATTTATTTTATGACCTGTTAATATAATTCCAGAGCCTCATCTGCGTTTTCATTACATTGAAAGTAAGTTACGCGAGCATTTCGTACTTTTCATAATTTTCGAAAACCGCGTTGTGATGAAAAAAAGTTTTTTATAGTAACACAAAACGATAAATAATAACTAATAATAATAACAACAACTATGTATGACTATAAATAATAATAATACTAATTCACTATTTTGACATAAACCACATAAAACTCACAAAGTGACATTTGTTTCAATTATTTGCATTGATTATTTTTAATCCGCCATGGTCTAGTAGCAAAAAATGTATGTTTTAAATAAAAAAATGTAAATATTGGACCTAAGATTAAATATAGATATATAGTATTATATATTTTTGAAAAGCGTGTAAAAAGCTTAACCAAATCATCTAAAAATATATAGGGAGTTCCATTTAAAAAAATAAAGCAGGGCCCGATAACTTTTTGACCAGACCCCGTATACTCATTTTGAAGACAGCACTGAATTCTACGGAAAATGTTATATAAGGAACAGTTTTTACCTTTTCGACAACTTATCAGATAGCTGTGATACGAGGCATGCTCAAAAATGCAATATTTTCAAAATCACCCTGTATCTTAGAAACAAAACAGGCTATGAAAATTCTGTTCACGGTATCTTTTGTTTCACAAAAAAGTAACACAGTAATGCCAAAACCGCAACTCTCTATCTACAATAATAAAGGAGATACCCCGTAAAACCATCGAAAATTGGACACCCTGTACATTGCCATTTTTAGTTGAATTTAATTTGTTGACATACCCTCGTATTTTATCTTTGCAAATTCCGGAGATTTGTTTATTTTTATTCTTAGCTCAGATCGGATCGGATGGCAAAATGCCTTTTTAATTGGGCACGCGTTTTGTTCATTGACCCATCACTCACAACTCAAAAACAAATGGCCCATTGTCATTTTGCCACCGTGAATGACTACAGCATCCAACGTCAATGAGCTTTTAAACTTGCCAGATAATGCAATATGCAATGGCTGAGGCCGTAAACTCGGCATTTGAATCAGGAACTTTATTTATGTTTGAAAACATGGTTTGGTAAGACCTCTATTTAAGGGCGCGGACTCGGAGGACCCCTGTTGATATCGCTCCGTTTTTTTACCCCTTACACTGTCCAAAGTTGTGGAGAAATCATTGCACGGCACGGCATAATGAATTATCGTCAGTTTAGATGCCAAAGTTTGAAAAGTACAGGGGATACAATGTTTAGCCACAGCTTATATAAGCTGTGGTCTAGCTTTCTGGAAAGGCTTTATTTGGGCCTGAATAAGTGTGATGCTGCTTCACCACGATAATCTACGCCTTTAACTGCGGGAATCGTGGAACACCTCTGGAGAAGCCTCAACATTTCGGATATAGAGGAAATGTTCTAAAGTGGCTTTCAACTTATGTGTCAGAGAGGAAGCAGATTGTCAGAGAGCAGGGAGGTGATTCTGGGATAATTGTTTATCCACAGGCGTACCTCAGTGTTCTGTATTAGATATGCTACTATTTCTGCTATATATAAATGATTTGTAACAATTAACATTTGTGGGCAATTTACATTGTTCGCGGATCACACTACTATTCTATGGCGCGCTCGGGACGGTCAAGAACTGACTGATCGGATATCTCCAGATTTGACAGCTGTGAAGAAATGGTGTTATGTCAGCTGCTATATAAAATAAACAAATACATTATCTTTTAGAGGTAAAATATTGAAGGTGTTAATATAGTGGAAAATAGAGAAGCTGTAAGTTTTCTAATTAAATTGCCATGGTTTGTAAAAACTAGGATCAGCATGTTATGCTGCTAGAATTTTCAGGGCGAATTTGAGGTACATTGTGGCAAGGATAGTATATTTTTCCTGGGTCAAGGCTCATTTGAGGTATGGTGTAGAATTTTGGAGGTTTAGCACTCAAAGGCTTACACAGTCAGTTTTTTGTACTACAGAAGCGAACTGTGAGACATCTGTGTAAATTGAAGGCATGAAATCACTGCAGATGATTCTTTATTCAAGAAAGAATATTAATTTTCACTTGTATTGTTGTTTTGGAGACTGCAAGTGAATTCATAAAAAAAAACATAAACGCCTAACTGATACTCGCAATAATTAAGCGCTAAGGCTCCCAATTCCACAAAGTTCTCTAACCAAGAACTCCATCGTTTATAAAAGTCAAAGAATATACAATCATTTGCCGCTGGAATTTAGGAACATTGAGGGCAATAAACGTTTTGTACACTGTAAAATTATTTTTTGCAGAACAATAAGGCATATATAACTTAGACCAATGCTTCGATGATAGTTTTTAATGTGTTCTGACTGGTTTGTCGTTAATTTTTTTGTCTGGGTTTCGTTTGACATCAGTTAGGAAATGTATGTACTTTTGATAATCTAAATTTTAATTGTATCTCATTATATAAGTTGGGGACTGACTGTGATTCAACATGCGTGTGCGCGCATTATGTGTTTTTTAGAATTGTTTTATTGATCTAAAATTTTGTACTTTTTATGTATTAATTTTTCAGACTTTGAACTTGTTTCATTTGACTAATAAAGTATATTTTGATTTGTTTTGAAGCAAAATGTAGAGTCTTCTGTCAAATTTGCTCTTCTCACTTGTAACTAAGAAATTGCTTCTGTTAGCCAATTGGTTTACTAGGAATAATATAGCATAATTTGCAGCAAACCAATTTATAACATTGTCACTCTTATAAATATTATTTTTGATAGTGGTAAAACATGGCAAGCGGGCCATCATATTTTCTTGTACTTCTGTCACTCAGTAAACATCATTTTCCTGAACAATCTTGAAAATAAATTCTGCCACAGTTGTGTCGCTCGAGTTGGGTATTTGCATTGCATTTGTATTTGTACACGTGATTGGGTCCAAATAGGACCCTCCACTCCGACTTTGGTCTATTGTGGCTCACAACTGTGGTCTTCACTATGCCAGAGGCTCGATCGTTTTCAAGAAATCGAACAGCTTTCTGGGGTGGATAGTTTTAAAATCTGCAAGTGTGATTTGAGTATTTCCAAAGACTGTCTGGTTCTATCCATTGCTGGACAGTGGCATACACATGCTCCATTGTTTCTTCGTCCTCCAAGCACAAGCGGCATTCCGTTTCTTCGGAGAGCCCTATCTTGTTCATGTGGCTTCTTAGCCGACAATAGCCAGTGTACATGCCAACTACAGCCTGTACCTGCTAGCGGCCAAGTTGAAGAAGTTGTCCAGTTCTCACTCCTGATGGCAGATTCACCGCCAACTTTGAAAGAGTTAGACCTGGTAATTCTCTCCATTTGTCTACAAATTGGTTTTGTGTCCACCTGGAGAGGGCTTCTTTAGCTGTGTTATAAGCTATCTCCAGTACTGGTTTTGGTCCTATGAAGGCCGTTGCGGCCGCCTGCTTTGCAAGAGCATCATCTTTTTCGTTGCCTTCATATCCTGCATGTCCAGGTATCCAGATCAGTGTAAGTTTATCTTTTCTCGCTAGTTTGGTGAGTAGTTCCTGGCATTTCCATACTGTCTTGGATGAACAACGGCTAGAATCAAGAGCTTTTAGAGCTACTTGACTGTCCGAGAAAATTTTGATTGACTTGCCTTTCTAGTTTCTAGAGATGAGCCACTGTGCAGTCATATCAATGGCCTTAACTTCAGCCTGAAAAATGGTTACATGTTTGCCTAGAGAACATTTAAGCTCAACCTTACCATTTTTATTCCATGCAGCGGCTCCTGTACCATATCATTGGTCTTGGAGCCGTCAGTGAACCTACTATTCTCAGATGTTCAGAGTCCTTCGCATTCGTTCCTCTCTGGTAGGAGGACGTCATAGTAGTTTGGTAGGCATAACATCTGATGGTGGACCCAGCACACTGTCCTGCTCATTGGCATTTTTCAGCCTGTTGGGCACCATGATGATCGCCTGCGGATTGTTGATCACCGCCTGTGTCAATCTATACGTCGCCCATCTAGCCTCCTCCAGTACTATTTGATGAGGTGGCAGATTTAGAAGACACTCAAGCGCTGCCGTGGGTGTAGTGCCGAAAGCGGCACTAATTGCCAGCCACGCTTGTCTTTGTAAGGTAGATAATTTGATTCTCGCGCAGCTCTATAAGCTTTTAGAGTACCAAACTACTCCATATGTTATCATTGGTCTTATGACCGCAATATAGAGCCAGTGCATTTGTTTGGGATGCATGCCCCATGTTTTGCCACAAATGCGTCTGCAGGTCCATAGTGACAGTTTCGCTTCTGCGGCAATTTTATCCAGATGCGCATTCCAGTTAAGTGTTTTATCTAAGGTAATTCCCAGATACTTCACTGTATTCGCAAATGAGATAGTTTCTCTTTTGAGTGAAGGTGGTCTTAGGTCTTCCAGCCTTTTCTTCCTTGTGAACCGGTACTATAACTGTTTTGTGTGGGTTCACAGATAGTTGCTCCCTTTCACATCAGTCATAGACCACGGTTAGCACCTCTTGCAGATCCTCTGAGATAGTTCTTTGCGAGTTGCTTCTAATCAGTATTACTAGATCATCCGCGTATCCCTGCACCTCCACATCCCACAGCGAGAGGACCGCCAACAGACCATCCATCAGGAGAGACCACAGAAGGGGCGACAACACCCCGCCCTGCGGACATCCCCTAACAGCTCTGAATCTGTAGCTCTCCCCCTTGTAGGGTTGTTGTGCGGTTGTGCCTACTCTGCAGTTTAACATACTTCCGATCCAGTTTCTTATTTATGGTTCAACCCCTCTTTCAGCTAATGCTGTGTATAAGGAATTTGGTAATGCATTATTGAATTCTCCTTATCTAAGAACATGATGTTCCCGACAAGGTTGTTCAGTGCTAGTTCTGTAGATTTGCCTGTCTGATACGCATATTGGTGGGCATTCAGTGGATACTCACCAAGTGCACCCGTTCTAATTAATGTGCACGTCGAGTATCTTTTCCATGCATTTCAACAGAAAGGAGGTCAGACTTATTGGTCTCCATGAGTTAAGTGTTGATTCCCTACGTCCTATCTTTGGGATGTACACCACTCTGCATTTAGTCCAGCTGCTAGGTATATAATTACTCGCTAGGCTGGCTCTAAAAAGTTTGATTAAGAACGGTATTAATACCTCCAGATCGTTCTGCAGCAGTGCTGGAAATATTCCGTCATCACCAGGTGATTTAAAAGGCTGAAACGATAGAATAGCACTTTTAATTGTTCATGCAATAATGAAGTACTTGGGGACAATCCAGTCGCCCGCTTTTGGCCGATTTGATCGGTCCCAAACAGGCTCCTCCTCATCATTATGCAAAATCCGGCATCCCGAGAAATGAGTCCTAGCCAGAAGTTCCAACGTTTCTATGCCAGATTCCGTAAAGGATCCGTCAATCCTAACTCCTGAACGGGTTCTCTAGAGAGGATTCTATGGATCTGTTATGCTCTGGCAGAAGGTTTCCCATGAATTCCTTTTTGTCTCTCTGATGGTTTTGTTGTAGTTCGTTAGAGCAGTTCTGTATTGATCCCATATGCCGGTCTCTTTAGCTCTATTAAAGAGTTTACGAACCTCCTTCCTTTGTTTGTCAAGGAAGTTGTTCCACCAAGTGGTTCCTCTGTTATCCTTTTTAGTCTTGAGTGGACAGTTTTCACGATAAGCCGTATTTATGGCTGTCCTCAGTTGCTCCGAGGCCAGCTCAATCTCATCACGATTTGATATCTTTGCAATAGAGGTCCGCATCTGAAGGGTAAGATTAAAATCAGCCCAATCAGTGCACTTAGGGTCCCTGTATTCAAAGATGGGTCTTTCACCTGTTTTCAGATTGAAGAGAATATGCCTATGATCAGAGCACGAGGGCCCTGATGACACTATCCAATCTGAGATTCTTGTGGATAAGAGATTATCACTGTTCGTTAGATGTAATACCTCCTGCCTATTGGCAGTTACAAAGGTTGGTTCAGAGCCCCTGTTATTAACAACCAGCCCCTCCCCTAGTAAATAATTGTATAATGACTCACCTCTTTGGTTGGTGTCCGTGCTGCCCCACACTGTATGGTGCGCATTGGCATCACAGCCAAACAACAGATGGATGATCTTCCTCCGACTGTAGGCGATCAAGTTCCGCACTTCAATTGGAGGAGATTGGATTGCTTCAGCGACCCCAGGAAAGTAGGCAGAGCAAACGATCATATCCGTTGTGCCCTGTCCCATGGGTATTTTGACAAGTGCTGTCGCCATGTCCCGCGACCAATGATCTGAAATGTCATGTTGTTTTTGATTGAGATACATATGCTCTGGGTCTGTTTCCAGAGCAAATTATCTTACCTGAGGCCTCGTATTTGGCTTGTGGTTGCTAGCCAGGGCTCCTAGAGAAGGGCGATATCTACCCGCCCTTCATTAAAAGTTTTGTCAAGGATGTATGAAGCAGCCTTGGCATGTTGCAGATAAATGGTCTTATTTTCCATTTTTCTTCCCAGTCTGCTTGTCCAAGGGAGCCCTACCTTCCCCCTTGCCAGGGATGGACTTTTCTTTCAAGGGGCCTGGTCGGATCGACATTTTTTT